>JBBPNA010000062.1:0-107033 GCA_038090555.1 Boletus subcaerulescens | reverse complement strand
CACTGCGTCGACGAGGGAAGACGAAAACAAGGCCTAAACTAGTCTGTTGAGACCGAGGGAGGAGAAATGCTCACCGGGTCATATGGTTGCGTCGAGACTGAATCGGCCAAGGGGGATGCATACCAGAGGCATCTGGGGACTGCCTGGGACTCACCAGAGATCAACATGACGCTGCTCGTGGTATGGTCGTCCTTGGTCTCAAGGTCCGGTCACCGCTTACCATATCGGTTAACTCCTGGAGCGTTGTTCCACTACTTAGCACTTTCGATAGACCACAACACACTCGTGTAACAATATCTTTTGGGTTATTTTACATACTTCTATCTTGTCTGCTTCCTCACAGTTCCAGCCTGAGCTACCAGCCTTTCGTGAAGTGTTGGAATTATTTTTGATTACCTGCGCTTTTCCTTACATAAGCACACAGCGGTGTCTGGAGTCCTCAATATGTAATATACCTCGAGGCTGTTGGTACCTGGAACTATTAGCCGATAGAAAATCCGAGTGATAACAGGGGACGCGACACTCGTAAAACTTTGCAGAAGTTCCGTGACGTTCGTCCAAGCCGTTAGGTCACGTTCAACCCTCCAGGAACGACAACCTGCCAGTTGATGAGAGGCGACTCGTCGACAAAAGCACGCAGGCTGTACACCTCAGCAAGGTTCCCATAAATAAACACGCTCAGTGTAAAGATTCTAGCGAGATTAGTATTCTGCTCGAAGGAACAATACGGGAGGGTCACAAACCAAAGTAGATGACACGAATCCTGTAATTGAATCTCTTTTCAAAAACTTTACACCGAATGCATTTGGGGAAAGCGAATCCCAGAACCTTTACTTGTAAACCACAAGGCCACTGAGTGAGAACAGTTCTTTCATTGGCGGACAAGTAATTATAATGTTCTACTTGTTCATGCGACAGTACCGTCCACCGAGTCTTGAGCTTGAGGAATCCGACTCAGTTTCGAAACCGGGTTAATCAAACAAACAATCGTTTACCATTGCCGTACATAACTATGAGGCTGGTTTTCACGCAGCAGAAGTCTTGCATACGCGATCAAAGAATACAAGTAACCTGGAATTCTCGCTGCTTCTTCCTTCGTTCTGATCAAGCTAGTGGCCCACTGTTTCAGTGTGTGGTCGTTGTCGAGTTTGTAGCCTGTACGTGTGGTAAGACATATGTACTAATCACTTTGGACGTTCCATATGGGATTCATACCTTGTTCCCGTCTTCGCCAGTGAAGGCAAACCTGTCCTGCTTGACAAGTTGTCCGACCTCGTCATGCATTGAAAGCGCCGCAATAAGCCTCGTGATTTCGGTCTGCAATTGAGGCTGTCGTCGGAATGCCACGCTGCACCATCGCACGGCAAACAATATTCTTCACGATACTCTGGAACAACTTGTTCTTCGCCATCTCTCCTACAAACTGATGGATACCGGATTGCCTCAGTGAAGCTGGGCCAATCCCACTCAAGACACCGAGATCAGCTGTGTGATTTCGAACTGAGAATCTGAGGCAGAGCGCATCTTGACATCACTTACGTTTATACAATAAGACCCCGTCCTTCCATTGATTGAACTGGTTTCGTAACCTGTAAGCCGAACATTCACCCCTTTCTTTGGGTCCCTTGTGAAATCGGCTATCATGATGCCTGCGACCGTCTTGTCGACATGAAGTGTGGTCAGAGCTTTTTTGAACCGTTTTTCGTTCTTCGGGGTCCTTAGATCAGGTGGATACATGAGTCTGATACACGCCTGGTCGTACTTGGACAGCTTGTGGGATCCTTTTATCTTGATTACCTCCTCCTGTAGCTGCCATTTCCTTGGGAGGTGGTATCTAACGGTGGTAAGATCATGTTCGTCGGGGCACTGGGTGAATCACCACCGACGTCATAATGGACTTTCGGTCAAAATTCGTATAGTTCCATATGTCTGGGTTGTCTTTGCTGGCGATCTTGAGGATATTGCGAGTGGCAGTGTCAGCACCAAGGCAGCTGTTGACTGCTTCCTTATCCAGCTTCAATAAAAGTCCTGCGTGGGGACTGATGCTCATGGTACAGTCCAAGAGCATGACCGAACTCGTCGAGGATACTTCCACGGTGCTCCTTGCTGGGGGGATGCCTGTCTGCAAGACCCGCGAGCGTCATAGTAGGCTCATTTGCGCTTCGTGGCCGAGCTGGCCCATGTTCCGACAGCGCTGTCAAACCCACTCCCCTGGAATGTAATTCGTATGTTCGCCTTCTTATCTTGAATTTCGATGAATTCGACGTTGGCACAATCCTGCCATGTCTTGAAATCAAAAGGGTTGCGCCCGGAGTGGCGCTTCTTCTTGGTGGGGGGTTCCTCAGACTCACTTTCAGATCCACTTATTGGGTCAAGACCGCTTCCGCCATCTCTATCCCACCTCCCCTTGGCATCATCCCTGGCTTGTTTTAGAATGGTGGTGCGGACTGCTTCCTTCTGCTTTTCTGTGCCATTGAAGAAGTGAAATGTCAGTTCCTAGCAAAGGAGATCGATACACGTCACTCTAATCACGATGATTTGTGCAAGCTTACCGTCGTAGGGCTATCACCGACCATTTTGATCGGCCATAATCGGTTCACGATGACGCCGTGCTGTATATCAGCAGGGGGATCAGCTTGCTGCGACTGACTAGACAATGACGCGATAGGATAGTCTGGCATGGCAAATGCTGTGAGGAAAAGGTCGGAAAGATATACACCAACCCTGCTGCTGAAATATTGCTCACTGAAACCGAGCTAGAATGGTGATGGTGATGGATCGATGAGCGTGGGGATGGTCGTAGAGATCAAAAGGGAGGTGAACAACTGTTCCCTGATAAGATTCATGGCATCTCTTTTTTGAGTAATGACCCGGAAAAGTCCTGCCATCAACGGACACGTGTATCGCGTTACGGAATATGGATCCGTCTAGACCATATCTAACAGGTTATCCTATCAAATGTGAAAACCTCAGCGCTGTCTTATGCCCACCTTGGAATATCGGTCTACGCCAAATGGCCAAATATTTGCCGAGAGTCTCGAGATAATGGTAGTTGATGCGGCATGGAAGGGCAAATATGGGCTGTCCAGTCGGATTCCGCTGGCCCGCACTGTTATCGCGGTGGCCTTTAATAAAGTTCCTCGGAAAGATTACCCAACGATCGTTTATTGTGTCCGTCGGTGTGGCACATTTCCGCGATGATGATCTGTTATGTCAGTACCACGGAACACGGGGAAGAAGGGATACTTCAACTTGCGCTGGGAGCGTAAGAGTCACGCCGTTCCGAGTTCATCGTAGCCATCATGTCCGAGTTTGAAATATTGTCTAGATGCAGTCTCGAAGGGTTCTCGCCGTGAAGCCTTTATTTTCGTCTTTGGCAGCCAAGTTGGTATTGAACTCGCGGCTCGTCGGACCCGTCAGAACAGCATGCACATCACATGAGGCTAGCCTCAGAAATGGAGGCATAAACAAGTTAACAACAGACTGAGAGACCAGAAAACAGGACCTGATCCCTTTGTGTTCAAGTGCTCGTCGACAGAGATGAAAGAAAGCACGTTTCATTAGCTATGACGAGCAAGTACGTTAACGCTCAGTGATACAGGATCAACGCGATATCAGGGTGATCTGGGGATTCAGAGAAGAGTCATGCTAGGAGTCTGGATTCAACAGTGCTGTGAGTGTGTTTACCAGGCCAGGAAAGCGGAACGACTCACCCATTAACAACCTGGAGGGCGACTCGTAGAAGAATCCACATTGTACCGAATGAAGCCGCTCCGAGACCAGAGTCGTCGTAGACAATTGAGTTGTCGGCGGAGGTCAGTTCTGGGAATTCTTTCACACGTCGTAGTGCTGCAAAAAAGCAAAGTAAAAATGTCAAAATGTAGTCCTTCAGTTGGCACGAGTTCGACTGCAAGCTGGCCGTTCTGAATCGCAATAATTCGGCTTCCAAACTTTGTCATAGTAATTTGACAGCATTCATCTTTGCCCACCCTTTACTATACGCTACTGTTGGAGCGCTGACTCTCGGAGGGTAGCTGGTGGTGCTATCGAGCGCAAATGGACTGGAAGATTGACATCGTATGATTCTCTATTTTTCTGTCTTCCTTCTCAACTTCTGCTTACTATAATCAATAAGCAAGCCGCATCGTCTTGGCCGTGGCGATCACTGCCGGCGAACCGGTTTCTCCGTTAGCCGGTACATCCTGACTAACTTACTAACCCCACCCCTGGGGTAAACGTTTACACATCGGCCGACTACCCAACCTTCAGAGTCAATGCGAATGACAATGATAATCATTTAGTGAGTGTGTCTGACTATCTGCCCGTCAGCGGCGTTCGGCTTCGGGGATCGAACAATTAGCTCCCTCTTTTAGGAGCTAATGTGATCTCATATAAACAGCGTCCCCCCCTGTCGTTAGCTCAGACCAGTTTCATTCTCATTCACTCCACGTCTATTATCAACACCCACGAAATAGATCATGGCACCTGGAATTTCTATCAAGCAGAGCCCGAGTGGCATGTCCTATCCTCCCCTTGACGGATCTCTATATTTACCAGAGATGGTCGAGTTTAACGCAAAGCGTAATCCGACTCACCCTTTCTATACCTTCCATGATGAGTATAGCAACGAGCTCCGCCACATCTCCCACTTAGAATTCTACCGCGCGTGCCAGCGTGTCGCTCACGCCATCCGCCCTAACAGGAAGGGTTCTGACAACGAGGTCATCGCTATCATTGCCAATTGTGATACCATCCTATTCCAAGCACTAGTGCTGGGTGTGATGTTTGCTGGCCTCATTGTGCGTCATCATCATCTGACGATAATGGCAGGATTTTCTGATCATCTTTTAAGCCTTTTCCGATGTCGCCTCGCAATTCACCAGCTGCTGTCTTGAACATGATGCAGAAGTCTGGTTGTCTCCGTTTGATGGCAACTCGCCACTCGTTAGGATCTCTCTTGGACGGCATCACTACGGAGGTCACCGAGCTTCATATCGAGGACCCGCCTACCCTCGCATACGCTTACCCTGAACTTGGGAAGGAGACTGGGAGTACCCCATTCATACCATATCCAAAGGGGGAAGCACGACCGCTTAAAGAAGATATCTTGTACTACCTCCATTCATCGGGAAGCACGGGATTCCCGAAGCCTATCCCGACCACGAACCTCACCGCTGTTCATTGGTGTCTTGCGCGTACGTGTTCCCTTGACGCACGTCGTTCACCTGGTCTCATTCACGATTAGCGTCCGTACAAGATCATGTCAATTTTCCCAAGCACATCACGATCGGTGCTGCTTCCCTCCCTCCATTCCACATGATGGGCATGCTTATGCAAATATATTTCCCCGTTGCTTCGCTTCAGAGCGTAGCTGTGTTTTCCCCCACGTCGTATCACGATCCTAACAAAGCCCCCATCATACCGAACCCACAGAATTCAATCGAAGTCATTCAGACAACCAAGTCCAACTCAGCCATCGTCGTGCCTGCGTTCTTGGAAGAGTGGGCTATTTCTGCACAGGCTATTGATGTACTCAGGTCGTTGGAATATGTGGTACGCACCATCTTGTTCAATTTCTCGTATCGTGATTCGGAAATGACGGGTTACCTCTTAGGCTTTTGGGGGTGGTCCGCTCGCCAAAAAGACGGGGGACGCGCTAGCGACTGCTGGCGTCAATCTTTCATCTGCCTACGGCGGGACGGAATTTGGGCCGCTCACTTATGTCCTGCGGGATTCCACTGAGCGGCAGCTCTGGGAATGGCTACGGTTCGGGACGAACCAGAACATACGATGGGTGCCCCAGGGCGACGGAACGTATGAGTGCCAAGTATTAGTGTGTGCTCGTTGGGAATTCGCCTTTGGTAAACTGACTTTGTGGATTCTGTAGACTTCAGAGACGCACCAGCTCTCTCTCTCGAATCTTCCCGATGTGAGAGGCTACGCTACCTCGGATGTATTCATCAAGCATCCCACAATTGAGGGATTATATAGAATGTATGTCTCCGGTATCTTCTTTCTGCAGATATACTTTGCTTATCATCTGCGTGTCACGTCGTGCAGCGTTGGGAGACTTGACGACGTCCTGATTCATTCCTCTGGAGAAAAGACGGTCCCGGCACCGATGGAAACCGCGATCGGTGCTAACCCTATGCTCTGCGGTGTTTGCATGTTTGGACGGGGTCGTAACCAGACAGGGGTGCTCGTGGAACCCAGGCCAGAGTACGCGATCGACGTGACGAACGACGAACAAGTCACTGAATTTAGGAATAAAATCTGGTATGTACCTTATGCTTCATTTTTCTTTATCATGCGACCCGAAGCTTATAACCCCGTTAGGCGGGAAATCGAAGAAGCTAACAAGGAGGCGCCCGCCTTCAGCCGGATCTTTAAAGAAATGATCTTGGTGACTAGCAAAGAGAAACCCATGTTGCGCGCTGGAAAGGGGACGGTGATCAAGAAGGCGACGATGAAGTTATATGAATCGGAGGTCGACGCACTGTAAATGTCGAGTTCCTTTCTGAGTCTCTTTACTCATTGAAAACGCCCCAGGTATGCATCCGTGGAGGCGAGCGCTAGAGCTGGTATCGACGTCCCACTACCTCCGACGTGGTCTCAAATTGACGTCGAGAAATGGCTGATGGTGCATGCGACGGCCGTCAATGCAGACAAACCCATCGAGGTGGATGCGGACGTGTTTGAACAGGGATTCGACAGGTCCGCCTTTCTGTCCATCCCCATTATGTGATCCTGACTCATCCATGCATATAGCTTGTCCTCGACGTTCCTCAGGAATCGTATTATCGGCTCGCTCCGTGCGTCCTCGCACGAGACGATCCAAGCAGCAGCGTCCCAGATTAGCCAGAATATCGTGTTCGCAAACCCCACGCTTCGGCTTCTTGCCAAGCGTTTGAGTCAACTTTTGGCTGGAGAAGAGGCTTCTTTCTCTCCCGCACCAGATCCTAAAGTAGAGATCGAGGACATGATCGCCAAGTACTCTATCGGCTTGGGAGGCAAGGTCGGCGATGGTGCACCAGGAAGGTTCCATGATGGCCATGTCGTTTTGTTGACCGGTTCAACGGGCGGACTGGGTTCATACCTACTTGCATCCTTGTTGAGCCGTGAAGACGTTGCTCTAGTGTATGCCTTCAACCGGCCCTCCAAGACGGACACGATCCAACATCGACAACGCGCCGCGTTCGAGGACCGTGGGTTCGACACCGCCCTTCTCGATTCAGACAAGCTGATTTACGTCGAGGGCGACGCGGCGCGACCGAACCTGTCGCTCGACGAGTGGACATACGCCGAGATCCGCGATTCAGTCACGGTGATCATACACAATGCATGGCGACTCGATTTCAATCTGGCGCTCTCATCGTTTGAGTCGAACGTGAGGGGCACGCGGTACTTGATCGATCTTGCGCGCGCGTCGCGGTGGGCGACAAAGCCAAGGTTCTTGTTCACGTCGTCTGTGGCGTCGGCGCAGGGGTGGGACAAAAGCGGGGGTGCGTTCCCTGAAGAGGTCCAGTATGATGCAGGGGTTGCCGCAGGACCTGGTTATGGTGCGAGTAAGTATGTGTCTGAGCGGGTGCGTATCATCTCATCGAGCATGATTCGTCCTCTCATCGTTTTTACCATGGACAGATCTTGACGAGGAGTGGATTGCCGGCGACGTCGTTCAGGATCGGGCAGGTCACGGGTGGTGCACCACGGGGTGCGTGGTCGACGACGGACTGGGTCCCTATCATTGTCAAGTCAAGCGTAAGCTTGGGCGCGCTTCCCGAAGCGCGAGGTGTAAGTTAACCACCTGGTTTAGTGTTCTCTTTTGGCTGATGTTGCTTCAAGGCCATTTCATGGCTTCCTCCGCATGGAGTGTGCGACGCGATACTAGACGTTGCGTTCGCACACGAGGAACCTCCCCTTGCTGCAAACCTGGTGCATCCCCGGCCGAGCGCATGGAAGTCTGTCATGCAGCCCATTAGCGAGGCTCTCTATCAGAAACACCTGACCCCGTCTCGTCTTCCGTTGATCCCATTCACCGAATGGGTGGAAAGACTGGAAGAACAAGCAGCAAACACGAATGAGGAGAATGCCCAACGTGTGGTGAGTCTCAAGAGCAAGCTCTCTCTTTGACATTGCGTGCTAACGTCCTTCTCTCTGTTAGCCCGCTGTCAAACTTCTTGGGTTCATGCGCGCCCTGGCGCAGGGCGACGCAATGATACGTAGGGAGTCGATTTCGTCAGAGTACATGTCAGAAGATGTCGAAGTTGCCGGCTCGCCGAGGTTTGCGATGGACGTTGCACGGCGAGCGAGCGAGACGATGCGTCATCTCGAACCGCTTTCGGCTGTGGACGCGGAACAGTGGCTGGAGTATTGGGCATCGGTGGGGATGTTTAGTGTGCAAGCGGAGCGTCCGAAAGGCGTTTAAATTCAAGTAGTTTTATGTATGTTAGATTCCCACTGGCAGGATACGTCGGTATAGGTTATATGTACCCTGAGATAAGTACTAGACATGATGAAGCGAAAGCAACGTGACCTTGGAGGCGTTCAGGGTGGGTTGGCCCGCCAACCATTGTTTTCGATCATACAGGCTTTTTCCCCACACCTCATGATGAGCCGTTTGAGTTCTAGCCAGCCTCTCAATGGGGTACACCATGGAAACAACAGCACCTCGTGAATTGCGTGGGCTATCATAAAGCCCGAAGTTATCGTCACTTGGTCGATAACGGTGTGGTGAGTGTTATGTGTATCACACCGCCGAGTGACTCAACTAGCCATCATGTATTCCCTTATTCCATAGTCGCGCACCCTGTAATATGAGTTACTCCTGTGCAAGTCATTCTCTCGATCACCGTCAAGTATCAAATGCTGACACTCAAGACATGCGCTCTTGGATCCGTCAATGATTCTTCACCACTACTGGCCTCTTTTCAGAGGTGGCATATAACGCGAGACTGTTTCAACACGGTTCTTCGCGGGACTGTTATTGAGAATATTCAGAAGCTGCCGTGGAGGATTGACACTGTTCCTTGCAAGCATCATCATTGCTTGTGTTGTCATGAGCATTGAATCTGGTCAAAACGTCGGCGATACGCTGCTGGTGAGGCGACGTGCACTTGTCTCATCCTATTTGTTCGCTCACTCGACCATCAGCTATTCCTTTCCTATTTCCCTCTGGTTTTATCGTGACCCGGAATTGTGGACGAACGAATATCCTGCTAACTGTAATCGGTTAGGTTATTCTTGATATGCCACGGTTCTGTCCCTCATAGAAATTAAGAAGCATCTCTGAAATACTATTTGGCGGCGTTCGAAAAGGGGCAAAGCTGCTCTCCATGAGCTCCTTAACACCCTCTCAAGTATGCTTGCTTTCTTTCTTCTGAACGTCATTTGTATGACAAACACGGGTACTTCCAGAAAGGTCGCGCCCTTGTGATTCGATATGCGTTACGCTCTGATCTTGTTTTCACAGACGACACGACCGATTGGTTCCCAAGAACAAGAAGCCGCGCAGGATGGCGATGGTTGCTTGACCAATCCTCCCTGACGGGGTTAGTCTCTTTACAGTCACTTTGTGCGTCGGGTTTGAATTTACGATCTACGTGACAGGGAATGAGGGATTAATTCATTCACCAACGAGGATCTCGGCGGGTGAGAATGCCAACCAAGTGCAAGCGTTCCGACACTTACCTTGATGATCCATTCTCCGTCTGTCCGTCTCTATTCCCTGCGGGAGGATTACAAAAGACATATCTTATGGGGTCGTCGTGTATGCTGGCATGGCCGCCGTCGTGCTTCTTGTCGTCAGGTCAGCTTAACGGGATTAGTATCTGGATGTTCATGCGTCAGCAGTCTCGCTTGTGGACACGACAAATGAGTAGAAGTATCCATTTTCTTTTGATCTGATTATTTGTTTCACGAACTGCGCAATTGAGCCGATCAAGCTCAAGCCGCCAGCCTCCAACGCCTTGATTGACAAGTGATCACATCTTGGAAGCACCCATTACCGCTTTCCATAGCCTCACAGATTTAGTATTGTCCCACTCCGCTGCAACACGCTTCTTGATGGTCACCTTTCAGATCACTCGCTGGCAAAACCAGTGATTTTGATGCTCATCACCTCCGCACTTCCGCCCCTCGTGTTGGTGTAGGTGATTGATATTAATGGGGCGCTGCTGATTGTTGCTGTCTATCGTTTTTTTGGTTACCAGACCCTTGCCTCACTGGCAGGAGTACGTGGCCAAGATATACTGTGATTCCATTTGATTTTTTCGATCAGCGCCGGCATTCACGTGAACATTTTTGATCCATAATTGATGAATGGAGATGAAACTATCATGATCCTGATCGAGAGCCATCGTTTGGCCACAAATTATGCTGTGTAGATGACAACATTATTCTCTGTGCGTCAATGAAGTTGTTCCGAAGAAGTCTCACGCTCGAGAGGAGGAGGTATAACTTCGAGACTCCGGCGTCCTCCCAACACACTCCCCTTGCTTTCTGTTAACCTGACATGTCTACTTCACTGACCACTGGCAGCTTAGAGTCCATCCAGCTGTATAACTATGCATCACGTATGGCCACTCACGTCTTTGGTCATCATAGTAATCTTATAGACCAATGCAGTTGTGATGATCACTGCTGTTACATATGACTATAGTGAGTATGGATTTGTACATGTCCTTAAAGTGGCCATTGTAACCTTACAATTATAGTCCTCACCTTCTCAAGAGAGGTATTTTATCTTGCTCTCTATGCTTATTATTTGATTGCTGATAATATCTCAAAGATTGACTATGTTTGGGTAAGAGATCAACAATTACAGGCAAGTACCAATTTTCATACAATCCCATAGCACAAACATTGGACCTGGGTTTCCACCTTGTTTGTTCTGGTCTGTATAATGGGCCACAAGTCACTCCATGAAATGTTGAGTGAATAGTTTCACAGATTCGCTATATTAGTCTTTCATGGGTTATGTAGGTCTAATTATTGCTATAATAACCAAATTACATGGCTAACAGAAGATCATGTACAAGTCTTCAAGGCCTTTGTGTGTTGAGTCAATATTCAAGGTTGATTAAGCTGATCAGACACATACCTCCAGGGGGTACTCCCTTTATTCCTGGTTTTATTGAAGTGAGTTTTCTGCCTTGTATTTTGTCTATTATTGTGTCTGACCTCTGGTAGCTGTATGTGTCCTAAATTCTAGGTGTCAGCAGTCTCAGTGACAATTTGCAGGTGTAAGCACATTGTTTTACTGCCCTCTACAATATGAGCTTGAGGCATGGATATTCTGCAGGCACTACAATTGATCTGATCATTGCCTGGGAGTATCCAATATATATTGCTGTTGCTGATTGTGAGTTACCAAACTTCCCATTGAATTTCATCTTTTCCCAACATGTTTCCAAATATTACAGTGGTGGCAATCCTTCGAGTATATGCAATGTGGAATCAATCCAAAAGGGTCCTTTATGCTCTCTTGTTCATTTATGTGCCACAGTGTATCTCTTCCTTCATTTGTACAGGTATCTTTGTCACTTCCAATACATATATCACAGGTATGTTTTGAGCTAAACTGCACAGTGTGTCAATACAATCTCATACCTCTTGCTCACCCAGAGACAGTGCTCCAAGTTGTCAATTTCTCAATTTGCAGTAGATCATTCAGCAATATCCAATTGGAGGAGAAAGTTCTTGCATTTGATCAAATCCTGCACTTTGTTCTTGCTATTACACTTTTAATTCTGGCTGTCATCCAAACCCTGAAGCAGTCAATTATAATGTACAAGTCATCCAAGCAGTGGCAACCTAACAAGTACATACAACAACTTGTGGAAGATCAAATTATTTACTTCCTTGTGTATGTTTTTCCTTCCCCCTTCTCTTCATTTTCATTCATTGTCAATTGTGTTCTGCCACTCATCCTACTTCCAAGTAAACTAACTACTTGGTTATTTCCCCCTGCACTTCTAGATATGTGTGTTACAACACTACTGCCATGCTCCAAAGTTATGCAACAGTCAATGTCATAGGAATAATCCTCATGTACATGGTTTCTAACATATTCCTTCCTCTCATGATGCCTCGGTTCATCATCAGCATACGAGAGCTGTATGACCACGACCCCCATCGCCAATGCCAGGGGATCGACTCCGGATTTGGTGTCTTGTCACAACCCGTTGCAAGTGACAATGCGGCCGCATCCGGAATGGTGTTTGCAGATATCACCTCTGAGCAGGAGGAGGGTCAGATGGCAGAGGACGACGCGGGCAACTCGGAGGGAGTTCGACTCGAAATGCGGGGAGATGGTGTGTGTCAAGTCTGAGGGGAGTGGGCTACTAGAACCTGGGGGAGCTTGAAAGATGGCGGTGTTCGGAATGTGATGGGCTCGAGTATTTATTCTATTGTTTCACCTATGCATATGCCTCGTCTTCTGATTTCTGTATAGCATGTACAGTACAAGGGAATCTCTTTCTTGGCGTCTCGTGCCTTGGAAAACAGTTGTTCACCCCACGTTGGAGGTCTACTATTTAGTACTCGAACCATGTTCCGTGCACTCGTCGTGCTGTCAATAGCAATATGTTGACTTTCGACGCAGGAGCGCAATTGGAGAAAGTAGGGAATTTCAATTGGAGGCCAGTCGTGAGATGATGCAGGTTAGGTGTGTACTAGGCGGGAGGATAGAGCTGTACTTGACACCGCCAGGTTTGCCAACTGGTCGACGCGTTTGGACATGTTGGTGTACAAATGTACCAGTGCCAGCAGGGAACTCGTCGGTGGGCGTGCGTGCGTGATGGCGCGGCCGGGTCCTTTAAGCGTGATCAATAGACAAGGCAAGGATACCCCGGGTGCAAAAATTAAGAGACATGTAGACCCAAGTACCGCAAATAGCATCACAGTAATGATCCAGGCCTACCCGACGGAGAAAAAGACCAGATTCTTGAGATTGGATGGTGGTATGATTACAAAAGGACGATCATCTTTCGATAACACAAGAAAAAAACTGTAATAAATAGTGCTGACCACAAAGAACGCTACAAAGGAATGCAAGTCCATCCCTCTACAAAAAAAAGACGGTGGTGCCGAGCAAGCGCGTATCAGCGCGCCGAACCCGGCGCGGAGTCTGAGACAGGACTCATACTTAGTTCAGTTGCATGCAATGGTCATAATTTCCACCCTGGTTAGCACCCCACCAGCTGGGGAAGAGATGAGCGGTGCCCGCTGCACCCTGCACAGCAAATGATAGGATGAACACCATCACTTGCGTGCCACCATCGAGGGCTGCCAAAAATAGCTCATGAACGACAAATCTACACAAGGATACTAAACATGAAACACACCTGCAGCAACGATATAGTTGTATTTCTGGAACCAGCGAGGGTGCCGTGTCCTAATCCACCATTGGCAGAGGAATGCGATTGCAAAGACAGAGAAGACGGAGGAGTTGATGCCCACGGAGAGCCAGCCAACGAACCAGCTAAGCAAAGGAACATAAGAGACTGAGGCCTGTCACGCAAAAATCGCCCCATACCAGATGATAGGTGTGTATAAATAGTCAGCACGGAGTTTGGGCCAGTAGCGGTGGGCGAGCCAGAATGGCAGGGGTACGGCCAGCCCGATCAAATAGGACAGCGTGACCCACTGGTACCTCATACCTGCTGAAAACAATTGGTGACTCAGGCCACCCCATGCAATCGCTTGGGAGTTGTATTGCTGAGGTTGTTGCCCGGACCAGATATTCGTGCCTTGAACGGAAAGCAGGATTTCCCGTTGACTTTCAACGATAGAGTTCATTAAGACTAGAAGTATTTGTAAGAATATGTAGCGAAAAGGGCCGAACTATCTCACAGTAGTTTAAAATGGCCCCAACGAGGGTGCCGATGATCTGGGCAGTAAAAGAGGCACGAGGAGGGAGCTTCGCATCTGTTGTAATGCATCAGTCTTTATTATCATCATTTCCCAAAACACCTACACTGGCCGATCTTGAGGTCGTGGAGCAGCAGACCGGCTTGTGAAGCGGTGTCTAAACAGAACATTTGTGACCCTACGTCTCATGAGTGCATGAAAGTGAATTTACTGTAACTATACAGAACGAAGTACATGTTGGCCATCGGCTTGCCAGGATGCAAGTATCCTGCAACCATCTGTACGAATGTTTCTATTCTCAACATTAGCTAACCTGATGAGACATTGATCGAAAAAAAGACTCACGAATCGAGACACCTACACCCGTTATGGCGGACAATGCTCCCAGGAAGAGGATGAATATGGTCCCCAGGAGAATGGATATGACGAATCCCCACCATGGTAAGGTGGAGTTGTCCTTATAGATGACCACTAGAGCCAGTACAAACGATACAATGAACGTGATGTGGTACCAGCTGTTCGGTGCGTCAGGGTACTGGGATGCAGAAAAGGTCAACTTTTGTTAGTGGAACCACCAAAGGTCCAATTCTCACCTTGAGCATCTGAGCATAGTGAGGATCTATATCCTCATCTCCCTTGGGTTGCTCCCGTATGCCATCGTCCTTCCAGAACTTCCAGTTGACATTTTGCCACCTAAACTCCAGCCACTGCTTGCGAAGTTTAGAGGGAGACATCCAGCTCCAGGCTTCTCGCAAGTCATCGCGGTTCCAAAGAAGCAAATGGGTGAAGGTAGCTGCCAGTGCTAAGTTTGTGGCAAGTAGGTATACGACCCAGGTTCCGGCATGGTACGGCAGTCCCTGCTCCGCGAGGAGAGTGGGGTCGACTTCGTAATTCGAAGTCAAGATCAACGACTGGTTGTACACTGTACCGTTTTCGTAAAATAAGAGCTGAGAGAGCTACACATTACAATCAGTGCGGTGTCGGTGTAAAGCATGCTAACACGTACGAAGGGAAAGTTCTGCGATTTCCAGATGTTGTTGTAAAAGACGGCGACGAAAACGAATCTAACAGGAGCACATCAGATAAAGCCAATGGAGTATCCATTGCACGCGCACATGCACAGCATATTCCCGATAAACATTGAAACCTATTGTCATGTTCACCATGGCCTTTGGTAACATAGTCTGCGTCTAACCTACCAATGCCCGCAAGGGAATTGTCATGCTACCACTTGTGATGTACTACGCATTGGGATATCAGTTATGTTACTACGACGTTAGTGTTGCGGAAACCAACCTGCCAGTCCAAGCAAACGGAAAGAAGACCGAGCCCCTCATTACCATTGCTTCCGCCAAACACTCGGCTGATCGTTGCGTTGTTTGGTGCAGCGAGGCAGAAGATTGAGAAGCCAGTGAGAAGAGGGAAAATCCACTCAGGGAAGAGTTCCCAAATAAATATGCTGTATGTTCTGAGTCAGGTCACCGACCGAAGGACTGACAAGGTGCGACTTACGCTCCGAAGACGATGTAAAAGGCCATGAGTTTACGACGTGCAGTAGAACCATCACGGAAAAATGCATCAAACATGGAAATGAGCGGAAGTACACCGGGATAAAGCATCTTTGATGGATATAGTAGAATTGCTTGTTCGTCGCAACATGTCAGAGGACATAATAGCAAACCGAGGCAAACTCACGTCTCAACACACCACCAATGCCGTAACCAAGGAGTTGACTAGAGAGCAACAAAAAGATGGACGTTGCAGCGTCGGGAGTGATGTTATAATACAAGCGCTGTACAGCAAGGACCTCTGTCGCAAGAGAAGCGTTTGCGGCTGCACCAGCCATGATAATGATGAAAGCACACTCCTTCTTGTTGAAAGGATGCTGGCCAACGCTAGGGTGAGATAGACGGAGGGGGGAATGATTGAAGCGTACAGGGCTTAGATACCGGAATAACCCATGACGAGGAATGAACGTCTCCATTGCATATCCGAGAACGTAGCAGACGATGGCAAGGAACATCGAGGACACCCCGACAGTTTGCTGGTGACGATGAGGAGATGAGAAAACGGAATACTTTGGAGATCAAGATGGAGCTTACCGGTTTGAAGTAATATATCTCGGCTATTCTGTGTGATAAGCAAAATAGAAAAATACGAGGGTGACAAACGTACCCAAAGAGCCACCGAAGGCAGAGAGGCCAAGCCCGAGGAAGAAGGCACGGAAGGTCCACGGGTTGAGAGACGGATCGTCGTCAACAGATATGACATTGGTTATGATGTCACGCTCGCTGCTGAGGACAATACCCGAAGTATCGTCGGTGGGTGGGTCTGATGCGGCCTCCACATCAGCCTTTGGATAAGGCGACCCTCCGTCTCTTTCCAAGGACTTTTCGGTGGAGTCGGGCAACGTAGTGGGATAGCTATCTGGCTGGATATCAGTACTTTGATTTTGATTGATCGTGAGTGGAGACATCAAGTACCGAGAGGTGGCCACAAGCAGGGGGGTGGTTTAAGTATGACGATAAGACGGCCATTATTGACATGCGAAGAACGGCTGAAACGGACAGAAGTTGAAACAACCTTCGGCTATGGCGTTGGCACGGCATTGTTGTGTTTCGCCAATATCAACACTGAAGGGAGTGTAGTCACTGCAAATCAGTAGCTACATGCACTATTGGTTGGGTGCATCTGACGTTGGGCAATACAACCTGAGAGGTAGGCAGCAGGAAAATATACCCGCGATTAGAGTGTAACTGATGCCACTGAAGCTTCAAAGCACTCACTGCCATGGCATAGCCTCGTCGTCGGCACAGTAATTCTTGAGGTGTGGATGTCCACCCGACGCCAAGAAGTCATGACCGCTTAGTTACAGCGGCGTTTGGGTCACACTGGCAGACTCGGATATGGCTTCACGATCGAGCTTGCGAGCGTATGAAGCAGCTAGCCTTGAGTCGTATGTACCCTACCCGAGAGTCCAGGTCAGCAGGTTACAATAAAGGTATGGCCATACCACACACCAAGGAATGTCTTGGGACTTTCGGAAACCAATACTGAGATACTACAAGGTGGCGATGGGTCTTGTTTTCAAGGTATTGCGCGCACGAACCAACAACTGTGAACAGAGAAGGTGCGAGTATCACTCTTGCGAGACTGCGTGATCGTATATCTTCTGATCTTTGCTACACGCGCAGAATACCTGTCTCATCTTTATCCGAGCAAACCACGTCATGGTGAAGATCCAGGCCGAGCATTGTATGTCCAAGGGAGAAAGGAATCCAAACAATCCATGAATTGGTATAAAGTTCACCACAAAAAACGCCTCAGAGGCATGTAAGCCCGTTCCTTTACGAAGTAACAAGGTGAGTGGTGCCGAACGGGCGATGTCAGTGCGAACCCAGTGGGTTGCTCGACTCTCTGCACCGTCGTTTCTCTTCATCGGCGTTTTTGATTGTGGAAGAATCTAAAGAACGAGCGACTCGGAGAAATGCGTTTATAAGGGCGTGGGCGTGGGAATGTATTACGTATACAGCTCTTGAATGGCAACCCTACTACTACGACTTGTCAAGATAGTGGTGAGGTGTCGTTTCAACTCATCAAACAGGCCGCTCCATGACTGCCGAGTTGGGTTTTACAGCCGATTTAGTTTCTTCACGATCAAAGGATCTTGACAACGTGGGTCTCACCAGCGTGTACTTCTCGGATTCCTGCAGTCTCCGTCTGCTTACAATGCCTTACATAACCCAGGAACGACATCTTCGTGGCCTGAGAATATTGACGCCTGCTTACATCCCCTGACATGCCCGCAGCTCACAAAGTACCAGAAAACCACCCTGTTCACGCCTTTTTTTCCAAGTACGACCCCAAGGCAGAGATATATGTCACCCACATCGACTCTACCAATGCATCCACCCGAAAGTACGTGCAGCATCTCCGTTGTCTGAGATTTCACGAATGACGTGTCCGGTCATCCCAGACACCACTTTGTGATGCTAGTGGGGATAAACCTGGTTTGGTCCGCTCTCCTCTTAAGGCGGTTATATCGCGGCATGTATCGATACGGGGTTTGGTTTCTCGTTGGGAAACTGGCGCCGAGGTGGAACGCGACCTCACCGGACTTTAACGTGGCGCTCCTCGGCCATATCCTCTTGGACCTCTTCGTCTTCCTGATTCTCGTTCCTATCATACGCGATTTTGCCGGCGGTGTCGCCATCCTCCGTTTCCACCATGGATTCCCTCAGGAAGAAATCATCTTCCGGAAACCGAGTGCGTCTACCGTAGCGAACATTGTTTCAGAGGCTCCGGAGAAGAGAGACGCCTTCTTGAAGGATCTTCTCCGCCGTGCCGTCGACCCCGAGGAGATGAAGCACGCGGCTTTTGGTTTGCCATGGGAAGAATGGATCTACGACTACAGGGCCATGGCAGCTGCTTTCGAGCTGAACGAGAAAAAGGTCATCGACGCAAAGACGTGGGAACTCTGCGTGTGGATGAAAATGAAGGACGGTTGGACCGCTGTTGAACAGGGAAAAGAGGGCGATATACAAAACCAGATTGGCATGATGGACAAAATGAGGGTACGGTCGTTGACGTGATATGGTTGGTTTCCTTTGTTCATGGAATCATGCTGCAGGTCCGTCTGCACGCCATGGGAAAGATACACGTATTCCACCAGATGATGGAAGTTATCCAGGTGAAAACGATGTCAAAGGACGGTACGCCGCTGCCGGTGACCGAGGATGTCGATGCGATCGTTGCAGACATCTTCAAGCGCAACGATGTTGATTTCGAGAAGTTGACAAACGAGCTGGCCAAGGATGCTCCGCCGTCCGCACGCTTCGCCAGTAGTTCAAAGAAGCTGGATTGACCGGAGCGTAGTATTTGGACGGCAACGAGTTAATCATGCATCAACTTACTCCGTACCTTGCCGCCCAAAGATGACCATACCTAGAAACTAAATGTTACGAATGATTATTGCGTTCCGTTCCCTGTAAAGCATAAAGTGCAGTTAATCGTGAATCTGTCGGGCTGATCTAATCCCATGTTATCAGCCATGTGAGTCCAATATTCGTTGCGCCGACGTCTTGTGACCGTTTACCTTATCTCGCAGTTAGTTTATTAACTCCGGTTGGTCAACTTCTTCACACGAACACAAGAGTAGATGGCATTTATCCGAGCGTTGTACCTCGCTCCCGTCTTCCTTTCTCATAGGACCATCCACTTATAAGAGGGCTTATCGCATCGGGAAACACTTGAGAGCACCCCACCATGGCCTTACGTCGTGTTCCCTCTAACACCGCGTCGTCAGATACTCATGGAGAGAAGCAGAAGCATTTACAGGAAAATCATGCACACGCAGTGTCGACCAAGGAGGTAGACACCGGTGCACAGATTATCGCTGGTTTATCGGGCGAGTTGGATCCCGCCGAAGCAGCACGCGTCAGGTTTGCAATAACCAGTTTCGGCAACGTTGTACTGACTAGGAGCACACACACACAGGAAGAAGATTGACTATCACATCCTCCCAATGATGTGCAGTGAGTTCTGACAACATGTCTTTCAACGTGGTCGTGTTTTAATTGCGTATGCAATATAGCGCTTTACTGGTGGGAAGATGCATTTTGATAGTCCCTACATGTTTTTCTAACTCTACCTTTGGGAATCAGGGTCCAGTTTATGGACAAGACTACGCTTGGTAGTGCTGCCATTCTTGGCATAATGTGAGATATCGGTGACGTTGGACCGTGAGATTGCCTCTGACCAATAACAGTGAAGGCACACATCTATCGACCAATCAGTGAGTACCTGGCCGTGATCACATGAAGCCTATAGATACTCCACAGCAAGCTCTGAATCACGCTTCATAGATATAATTGGTACTGCTTATCTATCCCCTGATAACTGCTTCCCCGCATCTGACATTACGTCCTCCCAGGCTAGGGACGATATTTTACATCAGTTACTTCTTCTTTGAATACCCTCAGAACCTAGCGCTCCAGCGGTTCCCCGTTGGAAAATGGATGAGGCAAGCGTCGTGTCCATGAAGCCATACCGTCCAACGCTCACCTTGCGCCCAGTTTCAACATCTTCGTCTGGGCGATCGCTCTCATCTGTCAAGCGGCTTCCACCAACTTTGCGGGCTTGTTTGTATGCCGAATCTTTTTAGGCATGTGTGAGGGTTCCATCACGGCGGGGTTCTTGATCGTGAGCTCTATGTTTTATACGCGCAAGGAGCAGACGTTGCGCGTTGGGTATTGGTGTGAGTGCTCTTTGTGGTAGGACGTCGTCCGCGCTGATCAGCAGCTAGTCTTGATGAATGGGACAGGTGAAACTATGGAATCGAATTGTGGGCAATCATGATGCTGACTGGCACCACAGCCCAGATCATCTCTGGTTTCATCAGTTTTGGATCTCTGCATATCAAGACGACTGGATTTGCTCCTTGGCAATGGTGAGGATGTCAGCAGCTGAGAACCGCTGTGGGAAAACTTATGGAATGTCAGGTTGATGGTCATTACCGGGGTGATAACGCTCACCGTAGCAGTGTTCTACTGGTACGGCCAAGTCGTCGACTCATGATTCTGGCTGACCTATTCTATAGGTTCTTCTTCCCTGATTCTCCTACCAATGCATGGTTCCTTACCCCGAGCGAGCGTGCGACGGCCGTTCAGCGCCTCAAGGTGGGAGACCCATGAACACTTACGTATCGCCTCTCGTGTATTGACGGAGCCCTCTAGGAAAACCAAACCGGTGTGGAGAACAAACATTTTAAGAAGGAACAGTGCGTCTTCACACATTCACATTCGTCTTTTGGCATTGATAGGGGGGAACACAGGATGATAGAAGCGCTCCTAGACCCAAAGACATGGCTCTTTGCGCTCTTTTCCGCTTTGGACAACGTGCCCAACTCACTCACGAACCAGCGCCAGATAATCATTTCGTCCTTTGGTTTCACCTACCTCGACACAACGCTTCTTGGATGCGTCGACGGGTTCATCGAGATTATGACCATCTGGACGGGAGTGACACTTGCGGCCCGAATTCCGAATGGCCGTGCCTACGTTGGCGTGATATACTTTCTTCCGTCCCTCATTGGGGTATTGATGATCGAGTTCCTTCCGTGGAGCAATCAGGTTGGATTGCTGTTTGGTATCTGGCTCGTTGACATTAATACCACCGGATTCGTCTTGTCCTTGTCCTGGTTGAACAATGTGACTGCGGGACACACCAAGAGGGTTCGTCCGTCCAGTCACCATCGTGTTTTCACGTCTTATTCATGTGTGTAGGTCACGACCAACGCCATCATGCTCTGCGCCTACTGCATCGGGAACGCAGCAGGTCCATTCATGTGGCAATCGCAGTATCGGCCGAGGTATGTCCCCCTTTCCATTCCCGAACTACGCTGAAATGTCCTACAGGAACAGCATCCCATGGATCGTCATCGGTGTCTGCTATTTCACCTGCCCGCTTTTATTGTTGGTCATCCGCCGGTTGTTGGCGGGGGAAAACGCCCGACGGGATGCTGAGCCGATCGAGGAAGACGAAGAATTCTTTATCGAGAAGGAATCAGAGGACGGGACACGGGTGCAGGTCAAGGTGGACAAGGTATGGTGTTTTCGACCCGTCGGAATATAGGTGGCTGGCATTGACCGGATCTCGGTCAGGAATTCATGGACTTGACGGACCGGCAGAATCGGGACTTCAGATACGTTCTCTAAGTGATCCAGCGCATCGCTGGATGCCGTGGCGACCGGAAAAAGGCTGGCTGATTGTGGCAGTGGCTTTGTTATATGTTCCGGTTCGCATGGTCATGTCGTTTTTATGAGTCGAACAGACTAGTCAAACACACGTTCGTGTGTATGGACCTGGATGAATTTAAAGTGTGTTTGAGGGTGACATTCATTGACGGACAAAACGAGTCTTGTCAATCTGCACGATTTACGGCTACGTGGCACAGAATGCATGGACATATGGGTGCTTTATGAAACCATTGAGCTCATTTATATCCGACGGGGGTGTGATCACGCTCCATCTGGCGTGGCTTGACCATTTCAGTACAAGCTCGGGCGAACTGCGGTTGTGTCAAATTGAAGGTGTCGTCACGTCCCGATGGATTATAACTCATCGATTCAGCGCGCCGGATCCACCTCGCAACCCCCTTCATGATGGCCTCGCGAACCTTTTGGTCAGTCCCCATCGTTCTCCGCACGAAATCACAACGAGTCTAACGGCCGCATGATCACCCAAAAAGTGTCGTCAAAGACGTGTTGGCCATGTCACACACGGTTGGCCTCACAATGGCCACCTTTCTTGCGTACATCCTTCCGCCTTTTGTGTGCCAGTACTTGATGGGCGTGCTGGTCCAGCTCGAGGGCACGCGCTTTTACCGCCTGGCCTTGTTACCCGTCACGCTCTGCTTTGCTTGGCGTGCGACCTTTGTGGACTTGTCGGGAGGTGATCCGGCATTGATTCAGAAGAACACGCAGCTCGTCGTGCGTAGCGTCTCTTACTTTGTGTTGCATGCATATCATTGATTGGGGTCCGTTCCAGACTCAAATGGGTTCCATGGCGACACGTTCCGCCGTATGGGCATTTGCTCGACTGCGGTACGAGCGTCACTTTCCTCCCATGAGGCACAACCGGAACAAGTCGGATTCGGGGCGTCTCTACACGGCATGCTGGAACACTTGGGACTTGTTGATCAACCCGCGTGGTATCGGCTGGAATTGGCCCCGAGGGCTCGTCATCCCCATACCCACCTCCTCTTCAACCGACTCGCGCATCGTATTCATGCTGTCCTCTACCATCGGATTCGTATTTCACATAGTGGCGTTCGACGCGTGCATGCAGACCGTTCGCAGCATGTCCCCCGACACATTTGGCTCCGTCCAAGGAGGCTCTCTATTCGACCACACCCTCCCCCCCGTCCTAGAACTCTCCCGCGCCGTGTTCATCTCACTTCTAGTGGTGGCCTCGGCGTACTTTGGACTGCAATATATCTACAAATTCCTAGCAATCGTATGCGTCATCGCGTTTCACCAACATCCCTCTCAATGGCCGCCTCTTTTCGATGCGCCGTGGTTGTCGACGTCGTTGAGCGAATTGTGGGGTCGTCGGTGGCACCAAATGGTGCGTGACATGGTCTTTACGCTGGGTTATCGGCCGTTCCAGTGCCTGTTTGGTCCGCTGGGTGGTCTCGTTGGGGCGTTCTCGGTCTCGGGGGTGTTTCACAACATGGAACTTGGACGCGGTGGATATGCGGCCGTCGTCTTGGGTTTCTGGGCGATGAATGGCGTCGGGGTCGCTTTGGAGCGCGTTTGGAAGCGGGTGACAGGACGACGGGTGGGCGGCATGTGGGGACGGGCGTGGATGGTCGGGTGGTTACTGCTGTGGGGCATCCCGATGGTCAACGTGTATGCCGAGGTGGGGCGGTTTAGTGCGATGAGCGTGGTGGGCGGGTACGAGCCGTCGTTGGCCCTCGTGGCGTTTGTGCGCCGATGCATCGACGTGGGGGGCTCTTGGTTGTCGCCGTGAGCTTGGGTTGCTTTTTTTTTCCTCACTGAAAATGAACGGATGGTACTAATCGGGGGCTTACGGAAATTCATAATCATGTCGTCTAACACTCTGTTACATACCCACTTGTACTTTTGAATTAGAACTCAAACCACGCGGCACGACCACTGCCAACCCTATGATGCTGAATAATTTAGTGCCAGCATCACAGGCGAACCTGACGACAGTGGCAGTCGAACACTTGGTCAGAAAGCAAAGGCAGGTCTCCGCATCTCAAATTTCATCGAATGACCCCACAGTCTAGTCAAACTTTATCTAGGTGAATTTTCATCTTGCAGCTTATCTGTCATTTGGCAGTACTTATTACTTAGTACTTAACTGTCACCAAGAACGCAGTGCCGTTATTGCGGGCGGTATCAGTGACAAACTCATTTCCGACGGAGAGGGTTCTACTCCGCTTCATGGCCGGACATGGGGCGGTGATGCTGACTACTATGTAAAGTGAGTCAATGACTCCCCAGTTTTGAAACCGCTCACCCTTTGCCCTACAAATCCGTGATGGCTACGCACGCAGGGTTCGTTTCCTCGCCTTCTCCGTCACAAAGGAGTCTCATGGGCCTGGTTTGACCGCTCACAGTGATCAAGGCATATTTGGGGCCTCGCAAAAGATCGGCCTCACTACAGCCACTTCTCTTGGCTACATCATTCCACCTCTAATGTGCCAGTATTTTATGGGCGTATTGGTTCAGCTCGAGGGGACGCGCTTTTACCGCTTTGCGCTCTTGCCTGTCCTCGTGTGGTTTTCTTGGCGCGGAATGTTTGTCGACATGTCGGGAGGTGATCCCAAGCAGGGCCAGATGAACGTTGGGCTCATCGTGAGTGATCCCGGTCCAATCTTACATGACATTGACGTGGTCCACTAGACTCATATGGTTTCTGTGGCCATGCGGGGTACTGTGTGGGCTATTGCACGAGAGCCTTTTCGGCGACAGAGTCCTTCAAACAAAAACGACAAATCAGATTCCGAGAGCCTCTACACTGCACTCTGGAATGCTTGCGACCTGATGTTTAACGTGCGAGGCGTTGGGTGGAACTGGCCGCGAGGGCTTGTCCTGCCCAAGCCCATTCTTGAAACAGAGTCACGGACCACCTTTGTGCTGTTGCTGACAGCCCGCTCGGCCCTTTATGCCTTGGGTTTGGACGCGTGCATTCAGATCCTCCGGATATTGGGCCCGGACACCTTTGGCTCGCTCAACGGTGGTTCTTTGTTCGACCACACCCTCCCACCCCTCCTGGAACTGGCGCGATCTGTTCTCCTGTCCGGCCTGACGATATGGATGGCATACTTTATGATGCAATGGAGCTATCACACTCTGGCGGTCATATGTATCATCCTGTTGCAACAACAACCCTCTCAATGGCCGCCCCTTTTCGACTCTCCGTGGTTGTCGACGTCCTTGACCGAACTCTGGGGTCGTCGGTGGCACCAGCTGATGCGTGAGCAGCTCGTCACGCTCGGCATCCAGCCGTTCAGCTACCTATTTGGCCGACTTGGCGGTGTGTTCGGGGCCTTTCTCTTCTCAGGCATCTTTCACGACATTGAGCTTCGCGCCTTTGGACGTGGCGGGAACTCGGTCGCCGTGATCGGGTTCTGGGTGATGAACAGCGTCGGGGTAGTGCTCGAGCGCGTCTGGAAGAAAACGACGGGGAGACGGGTGGGCGGGGTTTGGGGCTGGGTGTGGACGTTTGGGTGGCTAGGGCTGTGGGGCGTGTGGTTGGTGGATGCGTGGGCCATGTCGGGGCGGTTTGGTACGTTGAGTTTGCCGGGTGAGTTTGAGCCCTCGGTTGTGTTGGTGGGGTTTGTTCGGCGATGTCTGGTTGGATCATGATGCATAATCATGACGAGGCGTTTGCTTCACGACCCGACACCATTAACCTGAGTTACATGTTAGCGACGTCAATCCTGAAGGGATTGTGAGAAATGAGGGGGCCATAGTCGATATCAGCCGCAGTCTCCAACTGTATTCGGCTGACCTCCTCGTACTAGTTGGTGCATTGATGCAACTTGACTTGAAGTTGATTAGTATGAGTATGTATAAATAACGAAGTGTTCGAGCCTGAGCTCGTGACTGATTCGGAGTCGGCCATCACATCAACGCTGACACACTTCGTTATCATTGCGGGCAGTGTCATATCACCGAGTACTGCCCAATGAGCGAAAATGGATTATACATATTCCATTATCACGATTCTCCTGTTTCAGTGATATCCGACGGAAAACTGATTCCGCTTTGTGACCGAGCCTATGAGGGTCAATGGACCTTTTTGGTCCACGTTATCATGCACGATGGACTACTAAAGCCGTGATAGTGCCTCATCAAAGCCCCAGTTCCAAACGTTACCCTTTGCCCTTGACACTCGACAAGCCCATGATGGCCACGCACGCAAGGTCTGTTTCCTTGCCTTCTCCTTCATAGGAGAACTGTATGGCCCGTCTTGACCCGCTCACAGTGTCAAAGGCTTCTTTGGGTCGTCGCAAAATATCGGCCTCACAGCGGCCACTCTTCTTAGCTACATCGTTCCGTCTCTAGTATGTCTCTACTTTATGGGAGTACTGGTTCAGCTCGAGGGGACGCGCTTCTACCGCTTTGCGCTCTTGCCTGTCCTCGTGTGGTTTGCTTGGCGTGGTATACTTGTCGACACGTCGGGAGGGGACTCGAAGCAGGGCCAGATGAATACTGTAGTCATCGTGAGTGATACCAGTGCTGCGTTACGTGTCACTGACGTAGTCCACTAGACTCATGTGTGCTCCATGTCAATTCGGGGTGCCGCGTGGGCTATTACACGAGAGCCTTTTCGGCGACAGAGTCCTTCAAACAAACCCGACAAGTCAGGTTCCGAGAACGTCTACACAGCGTTGTGGAATGCTTGCGACTTGATGTCCAATGTGCGAGGCATCGGGTGGAACTGGCCGCGGGGACTCATCCTCCCCAAGCCCACCTTTGAAGCAGAGTCACGGACCGCTTTTGTGCTGTTGTCGACAGCACCAGTGACCATGTACGCCTTGGGTTTCGACGCATGCCTTCAGATCATCTGCATGCTGGGCCCGGACACCTTTGGCTCACCTGACGGTGGCTCTCTGTTCGACCACACCCTCCCTCCCTTCCTGGAAGTTCTGCGATCTGTCTTCGCGTCCTTCTTGGCCATCTGGATGCTGTACTTTGTGATACAGTGGACTTACCACGTTCTAGCGGCCACATCCATCGTCTTGTTCCAGCACCAGCCCTCTCAATGGCCACCCCTTTTCGACTCCCCGTGGTTGTCGACATCCTTGGCCGAATTTTGGGGTCGTCGGTGGCATCAGATAATGCGGGAACTACTCGTCACGCTCGCCATGCCGCCATGCAGCTACCTATTTGGCCCACTCGGCGGCGTGTTCGGGGCCTTTCTCTACTCTGGCATCTCTCACGACATGGAGCTTCGCTCCTTTGGACACAGCGGGCACTCAGTCGTTGTCATTGGGTTCTGGGTAATGAACGGCGTCGGGGTAGTGCTCGAGCGCGTCTGGATGAAAACGACGGGGAGACGGGTGGGCGGGGGTTGGGGCTGGGTGTGGACGTTTGGCTGGCTGGCGCTGTGGGGTGTGTGGGTGGTAGATATGTTGGGCATGTTGGGCGTGTTTGGTGCGTTGCGCGATTTACTGGGTGAGTTTTCGCCCTCGGTTGTATTTGTGGGGTTTATTCGGCGATGTGAGACGTAAGTAAGTTGTACTTGAACATGCGCTCCATATCAGTCTCCCTACATCCTGTTTCTTCATACCATACAACACCATTATCCTCCAATAGCAAGCTTGTAGGTTACGAGGCATATTCAAGAAATTAACCCAGTACAAGTGATGCAGTAAGAATTATTCAAAGCACATCTAATATGCGTACGCTATTGACCAGCTTGTTCAATATCGTCGGCGTAATTTTCTCTACCTGAACAGTGACAAGGCTCTCTGCAGCGACTCTCCTGTGTGCTGCCACATGTCCAGGGTTCGGGGTGAGTAACAGTGCGCCAAACGGCTGTGTCAGTCGAACCAGGACTCGGAGGGCTCGCAACTGCTTATCTGGCTGCGAAATAGAGGATGTAGGCCCGAGAGATACAAAGTCCCGCGTGGTTGACCGCCCAACGAACGGCCGTCCAAGGCGAGCAACTAGTCGCGCTGTTCGTGTTTGCGGGACAGCCGATGTGATACCGGCAGGGCCGTCGAATGATGGTATGCCTACTAAACATCGGTCGTCTGTATTTTCAAGTACTGTTTCCGTCAAGCTTCCGACGGGCTGGCGGTCGAGGAGAAAATCGATCCAGGGGTGAATGAGATATAGAGAATCGAGTTGAGAAAGATCCTCCTCCGTCGTGATCTCCACGATCCCGATCGCCGGTGTTTCTGCACGGAAAATATACCCTGACCCACTTCGAGAAGCTGATAAAGGTCCAAGCTTGAACGTGATGCACGGAAGCTTCAACCTTTGCCCTACAAACAATACGACGGGCAACTCGTTGAGTCGGTCATACAACGTCATGACCAAAGTGAAATCGAGTGAAGACGCCTGCAATCTGGTAGTGATTGTCTCCATCTGGGCACCGTTGACGGCCGACGGGATGTGGGATGTCGATAGCTGGTTGAAGACGGTGATGCTGGTAGGGAGACAGCTGTTGAAGCTACCAGATATCCCCATCCACGCAAGGATGCTTGTATCGCCTGCGCTCGTGAGTAGCTGTGCCAAGAGTCGCCCGAGGGCCTGATCCCCCTCGCCATATACGACAGGAAAGCTGATGGAAAATATCCCAAGTAGCGAATATGCTGCGTCCTCCACAAGGGTCGTCTGTCGCCGCGAAGCGAGGCACAGTTTCTCCCGTATGTCATCAAAACCTGGTCGGAGCGCCGACAAGGCTCGTGCTGAGACGCCGGTTGCCTCCTGCATCTCCGAGATGATCTCAGGTGAATCTTTGTGGTTGGGAATGTCGAGGTCCAGGTATGGTGTCCAGTCCTCGGTGTAGAATCGAACGACTTTGGAGGCATGGTATTCCTGGAACGTCCAGGCCCGAGTGTTCCAAATGCTCCTCATCAAATCCCCGCGCCGTGATGGCGAGTGAACGCCGCGAAGGAAGATGATCGTCAGAGAGGAACCCTGATACCATTTGAACATCGCGACCAGTGCTTCTTGGAGCACAAAGTGATCCGTTTTATTGATACAACACGTATCGCTCCATGCCCAATGGAACCCAGCCTCCCTCACAATCTTGCAGAACATTTGGAGCTTATCGTGAGTGGAAGACTCTTCAAGATCGTACACCACAATGTGTAGGACCTTTTCGAACAGAGGTTCGTTTTCTTCCCACTTGTGCGAGAACGTGGTATAACGGTAGTAATTGGCAACTTCTTGCTCAATACGGGCATGGTCAATCTGTGTGATCATGGACGAGATAAGCTCCGTGAAGACTGGGAGCGATTCGAATGCGGCAGCTTGTTCCAATTTGTTGCAAAGGCGGCCAGAGGTGGTATTGATGAGCACACGTGGCGATTCGCGAATGGCAACCTGAATGGCCTTGCGGATTGTCGCTTTGGTCTCTTCTGGATTCACGTACCGGCGATGACGCTCTAGGAGGCAAGGTCAATCGACAAATTTCAGCCTGGAGTCAACAATCTCACCACGTATCTCCAGATCAGGTGACCGCGACATCTTTGAGAGCATCATCTCAAACGCGTTTATTGCATTCCCATGATCTCCTGCCTTGTGCAAAGCCATATGCTTTGCCTCGTATCCCCATGGGGACGATGGGTCGAGCATGATCACCTAATTGTGATACATCAGCGAGGACTAACCTCCGCAAGACAAGTGGACGCACCTTATTTGCGTCATCCAACGCTTCCTCGCACCAACCCCTAGCCAGGCACGCCCCGCTTCGCTTGATGAGGAGACTTTGCGGTGTGGCCGGATTGAGGGACAGTGCAGCTGAATACCGGGAGATGGCATCATCATAACGTTCAGCACTCATTGCAGTATCCGCGAGGCTCTCCAGCTTCATTGAGCAACGACATTCGAAGTCTAACACACAACGATCATATAAACGACGGCACCTACATGGTAGAACAGACCGCTCACCAAGAACCCATTCAGCCTGCTCATCACGCGCATCCGTCTCATCTCCCAACTCGTCCACCATTTGACAGAAGCACTCGACAGCATCCATTATACGGTTGATCGCTTCGAGATGATCGCATATGACCTGATAGATTGTGAATCTCGGTACTACAAACTACAGACAAAGAGCGTCAGGTCCATGAGGGATACTGGAGCAAGTGGAAATCCTCACAAGAGCAGTAGACACCAAGGCATCCTCCCATGAGCAACCTGCCAATGTTGCTTTTGCCCACACTCTCAAAAGCGACTGAGAGGTTGGTGAATTGGGGGTAGCAAAAAGCGACAGCAATTCTTGATGTCGGGTTGCCTCCAAAGCTGTATTACCCTCGCTTTCGGGTATGGAAAGGCATCGGCGGGTAAAATCTGCGGAGAAGGTTGGCAGAGAGACGGGATCGATAGAGTATCGACTCACCAGAAACCCACTTGGTGTTGGGTCCGCTCGTATAGACCTCTTCGTCAGATGTATTTCCCATTTTCAGAAGAGATTCGCCTCCCTCGTTCATACGACCCGCTGCATATAGTGCTTCACAAAGACGCTGTTGAATCGTGATGCCGAGATCATCAAATTTCCATCCAGATATCTGGTAAAGGTGTTTGCTTTCGATAAAACTCGAAACAACCATCAGGAAGCTTACTAGTGAAATCAACAAGGATGGTCGACTCGAATTGTGCGAGATTTGGTCTCGTGCCCGCTCGAACGATTGTACCGCACCTTCGTAGTCTTTGTTTGCCATGCACGAGTCCCCACGGGCAAAATACATGTAAGCCTGCTGAAAATATCAGTCATTGTATTTGTTGTGTGGTAGTACGTTCTGCACGTGCCTGAACCATATGGCAAGTTGAATTGAAGTGCAAGGTAGCGATGAGGTCGTCTACGCGCGATATCGCGTCTTCGTGCTCTCCGGCCATGAAAACCACGATGGCCTGAGCGATATGAGTGACTATGGGAATCAAGCTCGATTGGACGGGACAAACCTTGGTAAGAAGGATAAAACTGACGTACGTTGAATGGGAGAGCTTGAACGCGATGTCGCATGCTCGATATGCCTCGTTCTTTTTTCCGATTCCGACAAGAACTACGCTCTTTGCGATGAAACCAAGGACAGAAGGCTGAATTTTGACAGACTTGGTAGAAATGAAGGTCAGCAAACAGATGTGGGAGAGCAAGCTAGAATCACCTGTTCCGCATCATTGATAGCAACGTCCCACTGTTGCATGCGTGCCCGCACGAGAGCTCGACTAGCGAGCGCGTGATGGCTTGCGCTCCGATGCTTGCGGATTGATGCGGTCAGTAACGTTTCCGCCTGCGCGAGCTCATCATGCTTCCATGAGTCAAGTGCAACACCATCGATCTGAATGTCTGGTTCCTGGCATTGTTCAGATGCGCCATAGCCCAACAATACACGACACTTACAGTGATGTAAGATAAACATTTGAGGGTGATTTTTCCACTTTCCTCACCAATCGCAAGAAGTTGGTCATCCGGTGAGAGCGCAATTGAGCAAATGTCTCGATTGTGTTGAATGAGACCGAGTTGTTTGTGGGTCGACGCGTCCCAGAACGTGACAGTACGACTTGTAGAGTGTGCGAGGAATTCCCCGTGGGTTGGTAGGGCAATGCATCCGAGCCCGTTGTCTTCAAGAACTGGCCATTCCGAGACTACTGACCCAGTGGATGCTTCGATTTGCTTAACTGTACAGTCGGATACGAGAAAGAGATGTTCTTTCGACCAGAAGATACCACTGTTGAACCACCCAGTGACTTTAATCGGCAAGTCCACAAGTAAACGACCGTTGTTGCTGTCGTAGACTCGAACAGATTTGGCGCTAGCTGTCGCAATTCGGTCCCCTTGCGGTGAGTATTTCGCTGCCAATACGTCGTTGTGGTGTAGCATCACTTGCTCCTTCGTTGCCAGTGCAATGTCCCAGATGCACGTCGTGTTCGCTGACGCAGTCACGAGCCGCGTCGAGTCAGGCGAGAAATCGACCCCATAGATCTCGCTGATACCCTCGAGCGACAAGACTTTATAGTATGTCTTGGCGTCCCACACGAAGAGCTCGCCAAAATACGTCCCTGCTGCGATCCATCGCATATCCCTCGAGACAGAGATGGAGCGGACATAGGGCGCTGCCATACTTGCCACTTGTTTGCCGTCCTCTACTCGCCATATCCGAACCCCTTCAATGCCGCCGCTGACGAGATATTCGCCGTTTGATGAAAATGCAGGCGCGTTCAACATGCGGCCAACATTGATCCTGATGGACGAGGAGCTCTCTTGTGCATATGCAAGATCAGTTTCAAGTTCATACAACGCAGACCCAATTGAGAGTACGCACCGGCCGTCTTCGACGACATGGGAGCCAGAGTCAGCGACGAAGTGTAGCACAAGTGATGGGGAGAGCCAAGCAAGTGCTGGGGTCCTTGTGCGTTCACATCTTTACGTTTGGATTTCACTAGAATAGACGGGCAGTTCCCACTTTAGCTTCAAAGACCTGAATAGTCGGCGGGTAGAGTCAGGTGCATAGATCACCAGACACCCCTCCAGCAATCTACACAGCCTTGCCAGTTCTGCATGCCTCCCGGACTCCGAGTCTGTATAGACCGCAGCGGCGCTCCTCGTCACGGTACTAGGCAAAGGGTAGCAGGTGACTGGGTATAAGGCAGGGTCGGTACAAGGCAGGGTCGGTACCTCTCAGGCTGTCAAACCACTCTACAGTTCACTAGTGCGGGCTCAGACGACAACGACCGACGAATATAACACCATCATGATCATACCATTTAATAGTAGCGAATCACTTCGCTGAGGTGATGGACACAACTTGAACAGCCCGTAACGTTAGTTCTAATTTGGGTGTTATCAACCCCGCTTCGGTATCATACAATGCCGAACTATCTGACAACTACCGTATCGTTCCTGTTCGTTCAACCTCGCAGGTGTATGCATAGCACGAGAACTGAGGCCTGAGGCCAAGCAAGTAAAATGGTGAGAGTATTGTGTATTTGGTGGCGTGTTGAAAAGTGAGGTGGTGCTGGTTCGGGGTAAGGAATAGTGATTGTAATTGATGCGTTCACGAACATGAGCGTTGCGTGTGGACATGCACGAATACATGATGGTGGATTCTGGACAAGATCCAGTTTGTGGATGGTTGAAGCTTGTGGACGCGTTCGGTGTGTGCCATCGCGACATGCTCCTTGGACTCGTCTCAAACACTTTCTGAATGGCAAACCCAAGTTTTCTTCCGACTCTGCCTCAGTCCGACGTCGTCCAAGCCGCCCAGGTACACACCAGTTTGCGATCTCCAAAGACTGCCCTCGCCTGATCCATTCCAACCTCGTGTAGCTCATACAACAAGCCTACAACCCCACCAGCGCCGGCTCTTCAGACGCCCAACGCCGTCTTCAACAAGAACTCTTCGACATCCAAAAACGATTCGAGGCATGGGGTCTGGTCATCCCATTTCTGAATTACGACGACGCCAACGTCCAGTTCTTTGGTGCACACACCGTCCAGGTCAAAATCGCGAGAGACTGGTGCGTCGCCCGACCATGCTCACGCGAACGCGTTCGATTGACGGACACCAGGGACACGTTTCCAGCGGACAACGCGACGTCGCTACGTGATTTGGTACTCCAACTCACATCCCACTCGATCGTGTCAGGCAAGGGCAAAATCATCCTTCGAAAGCTGTTCGTGGCGGTAAATGCGACATAACAGTGGGTTGCGTTTTGCTGTGTCTGACAGACGGTGTTAGATTACGTCGTTGGCGTTGAAGATCGCCCCAGGTTCGCCGTCGACGTGGCCGGATTGGATCGTCTCGACGGTCGAGTTCTTGTCTAGCCAGGGCACGTCGACGGAAATCTTGCTCGATTTCTTGTCCATCGTGGCGGAAGAAGTCGAGACGGCCGACTTGATTGGCATGAGCCGGTAAGCCTCTCTTGAGCCTTATCTCCACACATCCCAGACCGATGACCGAGTCAGAATGCAGATGCATCAGACACTCCTCGATGCTGCACCGCTCGTCGTACGGGCAGTCGTCACCATCATCACCCAACCCCGAGATCAAATGCGCGTTCGTGAACTGGACTCGGCACTCAAGTGTCTACAAGCGTGGATGTCGGTGCTCCGTGGAAAGTACGTGTTGCCGTCGTGAGCGCCTTGTCGACGGATTGACCAACGTCGTGGCAGCGATGTCACGCCACTGATTCCAATGTTGATCTCGCTCTTGATGCCTCCGAGCCCGGAGGCTGACATTGATCCCGAAGTGTTCTCTCCGGCCTCGGATGCGCTGCAGGAAATCATGACACGTTCTTCTTTGGCAGGTGGTGCGGGGGTCATGTCGCTCACGCTTCCACTGCTCGTTTGGATCGACATGTGGGGTCCTCGGATTCTCCAATCCAGTAAATCCAGTACGTTCACTCGTCCTCCATACCAGACATGTTACATATCACATTGCAGCCGGAGAAGCCTCTGATCTCTCTCGCTCGCTGTGCAAGCTCATTGTCACCCTCGGCGACCATTCGAATACGTACTTTGCCACGAATATCACCTTGCAGCAGCCAGTAGCTGGTTCTCCGCACACGCGATCGCAGCTCGTACAGAGTTTTCTTCGACTGTTGCTCGGCTATACGGGTTTGCCTGGTTATTTTGGTGTAGATGAAGAGGAGAGCGAGATGACACTCGGGTTTTGGTATCTCTTTCAGGAATCGCTCTGGAGTGTCGAGTATGACGAAGGGGGCGAAGAGGACGATGAGAGTGGTAGCGTCCCGCCCCCGGATGTGGAAGAAAGCAATAGGTTGGCGTTGGTGAATGCTGTGTATGTGGAGCTCGTGAAGATTTTGAGGAGCAAGGTTGCATGGCCACCTCAGAACATACTGAATAGATGGCCGAAAGGTGGGTCGTTTTAAGATTTGGGCGCAAGACGCGTATGCTGACTACGAGATAGATCAGGTAGACAAGTTTCAGGTGTCAGTGTTTTTCTTCTTTTGGCAAACCAGTCTGCTCATGAATTGCAGTTATCGGAGGGATGTGGGCGATACGCTCATCAATGCGTACGTAGATGATATTGGCACTGTCGACGAGGTTGACAGTTCTCAGATACTATATCCTCCGCAACGACATGATGGGGTATTACTTGAATGATATACAAGAACGTCTCGCAAGCGGACCTGAATCCAATGGATGGGAGGTAGGGTGTTCCGCCATGTCCAATTCGATTTCATTTTACTGGTATGTTATTCTCTCAGGAAATAGAAGCTACCTTGCATTGTATCATGTCGATTCAGGAGGCTATCCCTCTTGAAGACAACCAACACCTCGCTCGATTGTTTGGACCGGACGTGCTCGGTCGCCTACCAGCCACCGGCCAAGACAGGATACGGCGCACGGCGCTCAGCCTCACTGGTAAGCCATGTTTTGAGTTTTTGTCGCAAGATAGGACTGATTTAAGCACGTTCCGTGTAAAGGAACGTACGCGTCGTGGTTCACCACTCAGTCCATCACGAGTACACCCACATTGTCACCCTCTCTTCTCATGAACGCCATTTCGTACGTCGTTTCCGCCTTGTCTGAGCCGTTGCTCTGTCTTCCGGCTGCGAATGCGCTTCGGGATCTCTGCGATGCCAACCGAGCCGCCCTAGCGCCGCATATAGGGGCATTTGCAGAGTTGCACGCTGGGTTGACTGGTATTCCCGTGAGTGATGTTGTAGCCATACGTCCCGGTTTCTCTCAGTATTGGCATTTTAGGACACGGAGAAGAGCAAGGTCTTGCAGTCGATAGCGAGTGTCATTCAGGCGCTGCCGCCTGAAGAAGGAATTCCACCTGTCCTCGCTATAGTAAGTCCTGTAGTGGAGAAGCTCGAACAGGCCTTGCGATCCTCGTCGCAGGTGTGTATTTGTGATGCTTCATTTGTGGCATTGTTGAGGCGTATATAATCTTATGCTAGCTTCCCGAAGAGGCGCGTGCTGTAGCGATCGTCCAGTTGCAGACGCTGTCAGGCGTAGTCAAGGGTCTCACGCGCACCGTAGATTCGTTACTGATCATTGATGAAACGCCTGCAGAGCTGGCAGAGGCGGACCGCTTGCGGCAAGCTCGGGAGGATTACAGGGTGGTCAAGCTGCGGGAAAGTTTATTTGCAGCGGTGGGGAGCGCGTTTGACCTGTGGTCGACGGATGCGAGCGTGTCTGACGTGAGTCTTATTTCGTGAGATATGAGGTGGGTTGACAGCGTGCGACGTGCAGGCGCTCAGCGAGTTTTTACGCTCGATTACTTCTTTGCCGAGTGACATCACCCTATTATCTCTTCCGCCGGGACCATTGTTGGGGCTGATATGTATTGCGTCACAAAGGCAGCTCACGGCAGTGTGGCTCTCGCTGGCCAACATGCTCATCATTCAACTGGACCCGCCCATGACGTTTGCGAATTCGACGCTGAAAACACCACCAAACGTCGAGGGGATGTCAATGGTGTCGAATGCGCTACCTGTTTTACTGCAGACATCGTTGTCAATGCTCGGTCAACCGGGAGCGATGGAATCTGTGAGTCGAAACGAGGAGCGAGTATTTGTACTGATGTAATGACAGAACCCTGACATTGTACAGGCATTCTTTAGCTGCTTGGACAGTGTGCGCTTTTTCATCTGATCAGACTATCGCCGTGTATTAAAGACATTTGTATGGGCAGGTGGCCAAGCACTTTTTGGCAGTCTTCTACAATCTACCACCGGGTGCCCTCGATGCGCTGATACAATGTGCGGTCAGGTCGTTGTCGCTCCAAGAGCGTTATTCACTTGTTGCGACATGCACGTTTCTGGTGCGTTGATGACCATCCCGCCTTAGACACAATAGGCTGAGTGATTGACTCGATAGGAAACGCTCATTCGGCGCACTGCGGGAAGCGATGACTTCGGAAAGGCCGGCACGCTCCTGTATCAAATGCATGGTCGGCCGATTCTTCGGGCGGTTCTCACAGGATTCGCGGGTGTAGCACCAAGGTCGGCGACTCAGAATTTGATCGAGCTCTTGTCGACGATTGCCTCGAAATACCAATGTGAAACGCGGGAATGGATGGACGAGATACTGTTTACGGTACGTGTCTGCTTCGTCAGATCGGGCTGTCGCTTACCGATCTGTAGGATGATTTCGTGCAGTCCAAGGCTACCCCCGAAGCTAAACGGGCGTTTGTCAGGGTCATTGGGTTGGTCTTGTGGCAGATCTGGTGATATCGTGCTGACGTATTTACTAGGACGAGGTCGCCAAAGAGGCTGAGGGAGGCTGCGCAACAGTTTACACTGATTGCGAGGGGATTGGAGGGAACGAGTTTCGGGTATGCGTCGGTCAGTATGTGACTGAGACCCACGGTGATCGGCGAAAGGACGGCCGACTCTCGGCACGGAGCGGAGATAATATTTATAAATAGTGAATTCTGATTGGCTGAAGGGTTGGCATATACCGGAAACAGCCGGAACAAGCACTCTCTTCTCTTAACCTCAACACTTGTAAATTCGTGTCGTCCGTCGACGACGCCTTGACCGACGATGCTCACAATCACTCCACGAGCTCGTCATGCTCTGCGCTACGTGCGACTCCCCACCGCTAGCATGGCCACCGTCGCACCACGTATCGGTGATACAAAGGTTCCCATGTCGCTCCTCGAAAAGGGCGCGTACATAAACTACCAGCGTATCGAGGACAACCTCGCCATCGTCCGCGACAGGTGCTCGGACACTCTTTACCCTCGGTCAGACACTCACTGACGCTCGCTCGTTGTCTAGGTTGCGCCGCCCACTGACACTGTCGGAAAAGATTGTGTATGGTCACTTGGACGATCCTCATCACCAGGATCTCACCCGGGGTGTAAGCTACCTCAAACTTCGTCCCGACGTACGTCTGTCTTGCTGTTTGCTGTACGTTGCTCGCTCACGAATGGGCGTCGTTGTAGCGTGTCGCTTGTCAGGATGCGACTGCCCAAGTAGGCCCATTTCGAGCATGTTCTCGCCCGGTTATACGCTGACGTAATGCAGATGGCCTTGTTGCAGTTCATGTCGGCGGGTATGGAGACGGCCGCCGTGCCTACGACCGTTCACTGTGACCACTTGATCGAAGCTCAAGTGGGGGGTACCAAGGATTTGGCGCGGGCCATCGACAGCAACAAGGAAGTGTATGATTTCTTGGCGACGGCCACCGCCAAGGTGGGTTATTTCTTTTGTTGCATGTGACGCATCTTGCTTAAAGTTGGCAGTATGGTCTCGGCTTTTGGAAACCTGGTTCTGGCATTATTCACCAAATCATTTTGGAGAATTATGCGTTCCCTGGTGGGCTCATGATTGGGACGGATTCGCACACGCCCAATGCGGGTGGTCTTGGGATGGTTGCGTGTGGTGTGGGTGGTGCGGATGCTGTCGATGTCATGGCTGATATTCCTTGGGAGCTCAAGTGCCCCAAGGTGATTGGTGTCAACCTTACTGGCAAGATTGCTGGTTGGACGACTCCAAAAGGTCGGTTTGTTGAGCTAGCTTATTGCGTTTGTGTCGCTCATGGATCGTGTCCAGACGTCATCCTCAAGGTTGCTGGTATCTTGACTGTCAAGGGTGGAACGGGTGCCATCGTCGAGTACCGCGGTCCTGGTGTTGAGTCGCTCTCTTGCACGGGCATGGCTACGATCTGCAACATGGGTGCTGAGATTGGTGCTACGACCTCGCTCTTCCCCTTCAACAACCGCATGGTCGACTACTTGAATGCAACCAAGCGTTCAGAAATTGCTCAATACGCTCAGCGCTTCTCACACAACCTCAAGGCTGATGAGGGCGCCGAGTATGACCAGGTCATTGATATTGTACGTCTCTGTTCTCGGTGTCCAGTGTGCACTCTGACCCTTCTGGAATAGAACTTGTCCGAGCTTGAGCCTCACATCAACGGTCCCTTTACTCCTGATCTTGCTACCCCTCTCTCCAAGTTTGCCTCGGAGGTCAAGAAGAATAACTGGCCACAGGAACTCAAGGTCGCTCTTATTGGCTCTTGCACCAACTCTTCCTACGAAGACATGTCCCGCTCTGCTTCGATTGCCAAGGAAGCCTCCGCACACGGCCTTCAGGTCAAGAGCATGTTCACGATCACCCCTGGTTCCGAACAAATTCGTGCTACTATCGAGCGCGATGGTCAAATGGGTGCATTTGAGGGAGTCGGTGGTCTCGTTCTTGCAAATGCCTGTGGTCCTTGTATTGGTCAATGGGACAGAAAGGATGTTAAGAAGGGAGAGGTCAACTCGAGTGAGTCGCCTCTTTGCATCATTCGAGAATACGCTCTGACTCTACCTAGTCATCACTTCTTACAACCGCAACTTTACTGGTCGTAATGATGCCAACCCTGCTACGCATGCCTTCGTTGCCTCTCCCGACATCGTGACTGCGATGGCCTTTGCTGGTGACCTCACCTTCAACCCCGTCACTGATACTTTGACTGGCATTGATGGCAAGCCGTTCAAGTTCTCGGACCCCTCTGGCAATGAGCTTCCTCCTCGTGGATACGATCCTGGTCAGGATACCTTCCAGCCTCCCCCTGAAGACCGTGCTGCCGTTGCCGTCGCTGTCAATCCCGCCAGTGAACGTCTCCAACTCCTTCAGCCCTTCAAGCCTTGGGATGGCAAGACCCCCACTGATCTCCCTGTCTTGATCAAAGTCAAGGGCAAGTGCAGTAAGTGAACGAGTCTTGTGGCTGATGTTGGTGGATTTAATTGTTGCATGGTAGCAACGGACCACATCAGCGCTGGTGGACCTTGGCTCAAGTACCGTGGACATCTGCAAAACATTTCCCGTGAGTCGCAATGTTCCATATGGCACCGCATCTCACCTCTTCTCAGAGAACTGCTTGATCGGTGCTATTAATGCTGAGAACGGTGAGGCCAACAAGGTCAAGAACTCGATTACGGGTGAATACGGTGGTATCCCTCAAACTGCTGCCTACTACCGTGACCACGACATCAAGTGGGTCGTCATTGGTGACCATAACTACGGTGAAGGTTCATCGCGTGAGCACGCTGCCCTCGAGCCTCGTTACCTGGGTGGTCTTGCGATCATTGTCCGCTCCTTTGCTCGTATCCACGAGACCAACTTGAAGAAGCAGGGTATGCTCGCCCTGACGTTTGCCAACCCTGAGGACTACGACAAGCTTCAACCCCACGACAAGGTGGACATTCTCGGTCTCGAGTCGTTTACTCCTGGCAAGAACTTGACGCTCGTTGCCAAGCACATTGACGGTACCAAGGATGTCAGTGCTCGAGATGGTTACTCTGAGGTCGATATTGACGTCTTACCAGGAAATTTCCCTTGCGCACTCGTTCAATAAGGGTCAGATTGAATGGTTCAAGGCTGGTTCTGCGCTCAACTTGGTGCGTTTTGATTACTCCGCCTTGTTCTCGCTCTCTAACGTCCTGGGTGTAGATGGCTGCCAAGGCAAAGCAGTAGATGGATAGACATGTTGCGACGCGATCGCGTCCATTGCCCACCACACGCTCTCTCAGGTAATCTTTATTCGGTGGGGAATTCCGGTTCGCGTTGCACGACGCATATATGTATCTCTTTCTCCTTGTTTCTGTTATTACACTTGTTCTGTTCCGACCATTTCTCTCCCTTTGCACGCTGGCCACGATTGTCTATACAGCCATGTAATATCACTCTGGACCACGATGTTTATCAATGGATAAAAAGTATCGGTATAACAGATGCGGTGGTATCAATACGAGTGCAAGAACATGAGCGACTATTATATTAAATGATCATGCGTGAGCAAAGTCCGATTTTGTACAGGTCGTCTGCCACGACTCGATGTCTGGTTTACTTGTCTGACGTATGTTATTTAGTCTAGCGCCCAGGACGGAGAGAAAGAAAGAGACGCACACTGTGTTCCCGTCCCATCCCTCTCCCCCCTTCACCCTCATCCCCAGCCACCTGCGTATCCACGCCCGTCCCCGTCCCCGCCTCCAACTCGGACTCGCTCGACACCTCTGAAGGCCGAGCAAAGTGGAGGGATATCGCTGGTAATTCGACGTGGGTGTTACTCGGGTTGGCGTTGGTGTCGTCGAACAGGCGTGCGGCGGCGTTGCGAATGTTGAGTCTATCCAGGTTGGGTTGCGTGTCAAGGAGAGAGCAAAGAGGGGGACTACTTACGATGCGAGAAGCGAGTTGGCGTACACTGTCAACGTTGGGCGTTAGGGACGAGCGTGAGTAAATTAAAAATTAAAAGGGAGGGACAGGAACGTACGTCGTGTTTGAATGAGAATGGTACTCAGGAACGCGAGGCTGTTTGGTTGTGCGACCGTCTGTCGAGGGAGGGAGGGGGGACATCGGTCAGCTGTGGGTGCGAAACAGGGGGGACGTACCAAGATGAGCGCAATCACATCGACGAGTCTACACGGTGCGTCAGTGCCATCGATCAACCACTCAAACACAAACAACGCATGTATTATTATCCTACGCACGACGTCAATGCCCCCGTGGCGACGGCAAAAATAAACAATCGGTTCAAGACGGTGTCGATTCGCCGTGGTTGGGGTTGGGGTTGCGGACGCGTGCGCGTTCGCTGCGGCGCATGTACCCACGATTTGAATCTGGAGAGATGGTATGCCATCGCACTTGCTGAAAAGGTGTCCCCGATGATGAATAGCGTGTTTCCGACAAGGATGAGCGTTCGGGTTCGTGGGTTGGATAGATAGTCGCTCAGACTCGGTTGGGAGGCGCTAGGGACAGGTGGGTTTGGGTGACGATGTGAACGAGAGAGGGACAGGGTACCTGAGAATGGTGGCGAGGATGCTGATGACTAGGAGATGGCAAGGTGTCAGCGGAATCGGAAAGCTGGAGCCGAACTTGCCTGTCCGTGATACGGAGAGTGCGATCTGTCAATGATAGTGGTGTTCAGGAACAATGGCGCGAAACGAGGGTCAAAGAAGACCTACCATGAGAACGACGACCCATTTACTATTTGTGACTGGACGAATAATGTCGATGAGATCCCCCTCTGAGAGACGACACGAATAACTGAACTGACATAACCATATCCGCCAGGTAAAGTACCTATCAGCAGCCGAGTTGAGCAAGTCACACACCAAAGCCGTTGAACGCGACGCACATGTACACGTAGAAATCGATGACCAGCTTCCGTAGGTCAGCACATGTGATGACTGCCAGATCGATGGACTCGAGTACTCACCCCGAGCGTGTACGTCGACTTTTGAAAGCAATCCACAGCGTCACCAGACCTTTTCCTCGATGAACACGGATCCAACACTTACCACATAGGGCCTTTTGATCAAACAGCTCAACATCAACTGCCACACACAAAAACAAGAAGAGACGAATTGAGGGTACGCACGATGTTGCCAAATCCAACGCAGCCACGTCTGCATACTTGGCAATCAAATAATCATCGATGACCCACATGGTCAACGCCGCATGTACCGTGTCGAGAAACCTGTCACAGGAGAGCAAAAGAGAGAGAGAGCATCAACGTGAGCATCCAACGATCCGTGCGAGAGACATGTTCCCACACTAGCAAGGCAACCTAGAAAACATGTTGGCGAGCGATGTCAGATAACGGATGGGATCCGCGGGGCCGGGGGAAAAAAGCAAAAACGTACCGTCGATTTGAGTCTCCAACCGTCCCGTTCGTACGTCCGAAAGTAAAAAAAAGCTTGTACGCACGTCACCCCGTATAATCTATGTCGGTGAGCATCGTCCCCAGCCAGTGGGAAGGAAACTCGGGGTCAGTTCGGGTGCGGGTGCAGGGTAACGAAAAGCAAACACTTGCATTAAACCGAGAAACGTGCCCACCAGAGGACCTCTGGCGAGGGATATGGCCAACGCCGATGGAGAGCCAGAGGACATGACGACGATGAGGAGGAACAGAATGAATCGGAAGACGAGGATTGAAGATGCCTTTTGTCAGGGCATGCGCTGTGGCGATGGGATGCGTTCAAGGGGGCGATGGCACATGCCACACACGAGCAAAGGTCCAGAGTTCTTGAAACGGACCCACCGGAAATTAATCGTTCTTAATTTACCTTTGCATGGGGCCGATTTGGGGCATCGGCGCTGACTCGGACGGCTGTGTTGAGCACTGGCTGGCATTTGCAGATTGCACGATACGATCCGCTTGTCAGTGCAACTCACCGCGGAGTGGGAAACGATCTTGTGTTCGGAACTGCTCGGAAACGAGCAAACGGACAGTAATCTTGCGAGTATCAAAACTATTCACACATCGCCTTGTGATCAAACACAGCTAGTCATCTCCGGCCCTATGTACCTTGAACCAGTCCGGTATAGACTCGAATGTCGCCTTGATCGCTTCCATGGCACCCTGCCCTTCACCAGCAAACACCAACATCTGCACCGTTACACCCCTCGCTTTGAGTAGCTCTTGTCCTGCGTGGGTGGCACCACAAGTCACTATCAGCAACACCGGTGTGCGGACTTTGCCGACGTGTGCGATAGGAGAAGCGTCGTATAGCTTTTTGTACACCTCGGGGGTGACACCCAAATCCGACGTGGTGAACTCGCCCAGGACGTCACCGGGTTGATCATGACTGCAGCCTTGAACACGCCTGGGTATTGTCCGACGACCACGGCACTATCAGATCGTACCGCCAGAATCCATCGAAAGAGATCCTCACGGTTGCCAGTGATAATCCACCGTGACTGCCACCAAACACGGGCTGTCTCTCACATTTGACGAACTCCTCGACGGTTGCCATACAATCGGCAATGTCCGACGTTCCGATCCGACCCACAAGCTTGTGGATATATTTATCTTCGAAACGGTAAAGTGTGGCAGAGAGATGGTATCTGCGCGCTCAACATCAGCGTCAGGCCGTGCACGAATGAAGAGACGCACAGCCTTCAACGTTTCAACAGCCAAGTCGTCAATAGCAGAAACCTCGTAGTATACACAGAATGTAGCCCTCCGTGTGGGAACGTGATGCAATAGGGCTTCAAACCCTTGATACTCGTCGCTTTCTTGCCTTGCAATACAACGGTTGGGTATCTGTCAGGTACGTGTATCACCGACAGCGCAAGGTCGTCGAGGGCTTCTTGCACTTCCGCTATTCAAGGTTAGTTTTGGAGGACTCGTGAGTGAACTTGAAAAGCAAACCATCTGTGAGCGACCGTCCGTGGCCAAAAGGATCCAAGCCTCAAAAGGACTCCCACCGAACCGCAATCGCTCGTGCGTGACATGCCCCATCTCGATATCGACAGAGACGATGGTCGAGCTCGATCCCCAGATCGTCTGTAGAACGTATCGCAAAAAAACGGGTTAGGGATAATATTGAACTCGGTGTATAGCCCGGGGAACCCCTCGGGTCCATGGTCTGAGACACCCCCACCAAGTCACGGACATGGATGCACTCCTCCCGCGCACGTAGAGGTGAGGGGAGATGCGACTTGTAGATGCCATGTGGAGAGGGAGGAGGGAGATACTTAGTCATTGTGTGGCTGTGCTTATAGGACATGGAGACGAGAGTTGCGAAATTCCAAGTCGACAAGGAACGAAAAAACGGACAGGAAAAAGTCGCGGAAAGATGCTAAGAGAGGTGCTGAAACATTCCTTTTTAGGCAACCTCCATCCCAACACCTTCCCCTCCTCCCCACCATGCAAGACGACGTCGAAATGCTCGACGCAAATTACAACCACGCACTACCAACATCTTCCCGCTCGACCATCTCTGCCCACAGCGACGTTATCGACCTCAGCAGCCGCGACAATTCCGTCGGTCCCCCATCTGGCAACGACGGGCGCACTCCCGTCCTCGACCTCGCTCACGATGTCAAACCACCCCCGTCAAAGAAGATGAGACACTCGGCATCCGCAGCCGACTCAAAGCCCGCTTCGACTGCGGGCACGGGACCCAAACCAAAGTCCTCCAAGTCGCGACCACGCTCTCGTTCACCAACGCCCCCTCCTCCTCCCCCTCCTCCACAACCACTCACGACTGTCCGTCTCGACATCAAACTCGGCGGCCCCGACAAGTACGAGGTCGATATCGCCACACTGGCCAAAGCCTCGGGCCAGCGTTCCCCGACGCCTCCGCCTCCTAAACCAGACATTAGCGAGAGCGAAGGTGAAGAGACACACGATGACCAAGCAAAGCCCAAAAGGAAGAAGGTAATCCTGCTCCACCTCAACAACCCCCGCGTTGGAAATCTATCTGATCGTGTTTGTTAGAAGAAACCAACAACATCCGAATACTACGACGTCTCTGACCCGTTCATCGACGACTCGGAACTCAACATTGACAATAGAACCCACTTTGCTCAGACGAAACAACAGGGCTTTTACGTGTCGAGTGGTGAGGTTGCATTGATGAAGGACATGTCAGTCTCTCTCTTTCACATGGTGTCCGACTCCACTCACTACCCCTATAGGAGCACTCCCAAGAAACCAAAGTCAAGAAAGCCTCCGAATACGGAACCTGGGCCCAGCAAGCTTGAGGATGGCACCAAGGAACATCCCATCAGTCTAGTCGGCGAAGAAAAGGCTGGGAAGAAGCGCAAGAACTACACTATCATCGAGGAGAATGGCAAGAAGAGGAAAGTCGTCGACCTGGTATGTTTCTCCGTCAACAAGTCTCTCTCGCTCTCACCACCACCTTTAGCGTGAATTCCATCCCGAGCTTCAGGCCGCATTTGAGGAGCTCAAGGTTGCCATATCAAAAGGTTCGTCGTCCAGTCACCATCGCCTGTCCATTGTCGCTCATCACTATGCAGAATCGTGGGACGTCAAGGGTAAATTTCCACCTTCGGTCAAACCGATCCTCGCAGACGTTGCCCTCAAGGCTGTACGGCTTGGAGAGTATGACGAAGACTTTTTCAGTCTGATGCCTGTCTTGTTCCCTTATAACAAGTTTACGATGACTGTTCGTCTCCCATCATCGGCTGTCCGATCTACTAGGACTGACGTGTCCACCAGAAACTTATCAAGCGAACCATTTTTCACGACCATCTCAAGGTTCTGACGGATAGACAAGAAGAATTACTCGAACAACTCGCCACATCGACAAAGGAGGGCTTTCCCAAAGCTAGAGAAGAGTGGGAAAAGAGTGTTGTTGCATGGGGTACGTCCCCTCTCCTCTTTCTCCTATCACGAAGCACTCATGTCGCATCGCTCAGAGAAACGACAAGAGAAAGCCAGGGCAGAATCAGAGGCTGGTACTGTTTCAACGCCCACCGCGGGCGACGCACACCCAGAAGAAGGTGGTACTGGCAGCGGAGCGGACGGCGATGGCGCTTCTGGAACGACGAAACAGGACGGAGCAAGAGATGCACACCCTCCAGCTCAAAAGTATCGCTTGACAGAGGCAATGAAGTCGATCGTATGGCAACTAGTCATGCTGAGCAACGAGTGCTGTCGATTGGAGAATGAGAAAAAGTGCGTTGCGTTTGTTTGTCCAACTGGACGCATCTCACAATCGCGTTCGTAGTGAATTGGAGGGTAATAATGCGCAAGTCAGCGAGCAAGGTACACGAAAAATACTTTATCAGAAGGTGGGTGCAGAGTGTCTCGTGTCTATTTTAGAACCTCGACGTCGCTGTGACAGATTGTTGCTGCCTTTCCGTCTGGTTGGCTCAATTCGGGTCAGATATCGAGAGAAGGTACGCAAAATCCTATTTCCAAGTTCCGTCCGCTTGACGCCGTTTCCTTTCTCAGTGAGCGCGATGAAGAAGAAACACGAAAAGGAAACCATGGAACACGAAGGATGATTGTCATTCCAGCACTTTGAACGCTATGTCGAAACCAGATCCACGACTTGTCTCCCTAACATTATTGGTACTTTTTTTTTTCCTGCTCGTTTGTGCCCAGCATCGGCAGTACGCTTTTTCTTCCTCGCTGGTTGCAACCGTCATGGGTATATTATCTCCACTTATTATCCACACATACTAGGGTCTTTTTTATTATGCGCTCCCTTTCTCGCTCGCTGTTTTTGTTAGTCCTGCGTTGTAATATCGATCGTTGCTCGTCCGTTGTTTGGTGAGCCGCTTGCGTCGTACACTGGTGCTGCTGAATGAAAAGCACGTGGGCAGCGTCATATAGAATCACGTGAAAAATGCTGGATATACACCGCTTGTCACAGTTCATTGCACGTTTCCATATAGTTAATACAAAAGGAACCTGCCACTCAGTGGCTTCCGGATCAAGGATCGAGTAGTAGACAGGCGTCTCGTTACATATCAGTTGGTTTCGGAACATGGGTTTCAATATAGGATGGAATGTCCCCTCCATTACTCGCTGTAACCACTCTTACCACGACGTCAAACGCCAGACGGCTCACCTCGCGCGTGTCCATCGTAATGGAGGGTATAACTCGCCAACGGCCCGTGTGTCGTATCCGATTCGGATGGTGTTGTGGGAAGGGGGAGACGTTGTCGAGCAACTGCACCACTTCGCTTCGTACATCAGCCTGAGTGCGCGGATAGGCATTGGGCGGTGGCGGCGTGTCCCGAGTCCGAGTCCGAGTCCGAGTCTGTATGGAAACCTGGTGGTCGTAGTCGGGCTATCAAGGGTGGGCTCCAAGTATGACCGTCCAAGGTGATTCCTTGAACCGAGGACCGAGGACCTAGACCTCGAGGTGGCTGAAGTCATCAGTGAGCGGGGAGTGCACGCATGCAGAGTCATCATTCTGCTGTCCCAAATTTGTGGCCTGGTGGTCTTGGGGTGGTCTTGGGGTGTCGAGATCACCGAGGACCTCCCTCTATGGTTCAGGTTGAGATTCGAAGTCAAGGTGATGGGAGCTGGACACGGGTCGAGCATGCGACAAGGGGTGTCAATGAATGTTTTTTTTTTTCTTGCTCGGGTTCGACGAGCGTATTGTCAAGTCACTGGAGGGGGGGAATAAATGAAAGAACAAGCGTACAGCATGCAACGAGGGATGGTCGTGGAAGAAAAGTCCTTCCCTGCTCACCACTCAAATCCGACCGAGCGATAAGTTTGTCATGAGTAGGCAAGTCACAGGAGGGGGAGGACAGCCCATCGTCGTCGATCGAGAAACAGTGCTATGTCGACGAACGTGCACTAGCAATTTACCGTCGAGCGACTGCCAGTGGAAGATTACAATATGTGTCTTGTTCGCGATGGTTCCTGCGACCCTGTAAACGAGACGCGAAAAAGCCGTCGATAGTGTCAGTAATTTCTTATTTCATTTGTTTCCTTAGTTTTGGAAATATGGGTATGCGATCGTCCGATCGTCGCACAATGACGAGTCGTATTTCGTTTCATGCTGCCCCTGTCTGTCCACGTCAAGTCAGGAACGCAACAGAATGCAAAATGATGACATACTGTACCCAGAGAAATTCACTTCGAGTGCCTCGACCACCCACTACGGTCCATTTGAAGGATTACTGGCGTGAGGGGTAGCTACCAAAGGAGTCCCCACCAGCGCCCTGGTCCCCAACCCCCATATCAACATCATTCAAAGAACCGACCTTAGGGACGGAGGGGCGAGTTCATCATCAGGTACTCTCGACGTGACTTTGTGCAGTCGCATCATCCCAAGCCGAATCACCCAGCACGACTTGAATGAATAGTCAGACATCAGCTAGAAGGATCTATGATAGAATTAGCTGGCTCACGAGTACTTAATATTTCAAAAGACCCACTGGCAGTTTCGAGTCGGGCCGCGACAGCTGCCGTTCTGAACTCCGAAAGAAATTCTCCCGCGGCACTGGCCTTCCTTGAAGCGGGTACTTGTAGACATCTCGAGCTCGAGCACCACTGCTATATCTCTACCAAGACTACCCCTCTAATGCTCTGGAGGTCTGTATATTCGAGATTCTGGGGTTTAATATCGTATGATTTTTTTGCGGATCTAAGTGCAATGATAGTTTGCTTCTAGTAACGCGCCAAGTTCCAACATGGGCAAGCCAAGGCTACCATGATCGAACAAAAACCCCCTCGATGGATTGTGGCTCCAGAATGAACTAATTTAGGTCTCCTTCAATGTGCCGACAGAAAAACCCGTAACAGCGCCCGACCAGCTGACAAAAGAATTTGTAGAATGTCCTTGCGGTTGCTCAAGGTTGGACGACATGGACCAGGTTGTGCAGTATAAGGAACAACGAGGGCTGGGTAAGTCTCATCACCCACTCACATCATCCAGTCCACTCGCATACTACCCCATCCTTGAAGTTCGCTTGTTTCTTCTCATTCCTTCTCTTATCTCCTTACTCCTGCGTGCAGCCAGTGCAACGCTAGCACGATTAGCCGATGCCAGCAGCATGCAGAACATATTTCTAGCATATCATTGCTTCCGGGAGCACGATTAACGGGGATTCTTAAAGACGAACCCCCTCCTGGTCATACTTGACTTCCTCCATGTCACTTCGAACGTCGGGGGCCTTGTCAGCTTGACCTGCACTCCCTCTTCGTGATGAGCACATGCAGCGGCTGCTCTACTCACAGACCACCTGCTGCAGCCACGACGAGTACGTGCAAATTTCAAATCATTCTACTACTTCTTCTGACCCGTTCTGTGGAACAGCCTCCGAGCGCCGGCCGCATCAGATCTTCAGACCTCAAGTTGACCTGGTTGAGTGCAAACAAATAATGTCATTTGTGCTTACTAGTAGGGTTGTTTGGTTGATATATACCATAGTTCGCTCACGAAGGCATTTGTGTTGTTGTAGTTATCAGAGTGACCTCACGGGTAGCGAGTTTTGGTCCAAGTAACCAGTTCAGCTTGTTCTCGATGGCAGGAGTGCCAAACCAGCAGGGTTATCCTTCGTAAAGAAAATGTGACCTAACGATTTGGACGAACGTCACGGAACTGCAAAGTTTTTCCGTGCCACCGCCGTCGCGTTCCTAGCGGACAATGTTGCCAGAGTGACAGCATTCCGTCAGGTCCTGCCGCTCAAATTTCCGTCGGGCACGTGTAAATCCGCTCCCAGTTGGGCTATGGGCGTCTCCTGGACTTCTTCCGATCTTTCTTACCCGAAGCCCGTGGTGAACGTATCCATAGTGTGACATACGTTCGTGTTGGTCGCGGGAGATGTGGCACCAAGCGGCCATGATGCCAGGCAGCAACACTGGCATGGCTCTCAAATTCAGGTCCGTCTCAGAGGATAAATAACGTGTTTTTTGTGAATCCAGAGACCTGATATTTCGGCAAGCAACGTAAAAATACTTCATGCTGGTCCCATACCCGAGTCTTGCCTGGCCTGGACCAAAGTCCAGAGTGGCCGCATCCCTGACGGCGGTCACATTGTTGACTTCGATGTTACAACACCAGCTTAGCCGGGTGATCTTTGTGATCACGGGCAAACAAGCAACGCACGTAATCCGTCGGACGGGGTCTTACTCTCCAGGTATAAAAAGACAGGGAGAACGACGTTGACCAGCAGTTCAATCGCCCACTTCTCTCATCTGCACTCTCTTTAGTTACTACTCAATCTTTAACCATGTTCGCTCGCGTCCTTGCCCTCCTTCCCCTCGCTCTCCTTGCCTCTGCCTCCCACCTTGAGGCACGTACTTCGTGCAACAGCGGCTCCGTCAACTGCTGCAACAGTGTTCAGACTGTGTGTCCATCGCTTTTTCTTGGTGTTGGATTGCTGCTGACGCGTTTCTTGTTATTTCTATAGTACCAGGAGACTGTCAACAAGCCCGAATTTTCTTACTTGAAGACTATTCTCGCTCAACTTGACGTCGTTGCTAGCACTCCCCTCGGCTTGACTTGTAACCCCATCTCGGTCCTTGGCTTGGGCGGCAACAGCTGTTCCCAACAGACTGTCTGCTGTGACAACAACAACTTCGTATGTATCCGTCCCGAATGGCTGTCAGGTGATCGTTGCTGAATAGAGTTACTAGAACGGTGTCGTTGCTATTGGTTGCACCCCCATCAACATTAACGCTTGAGGGATAGTTGGATAGGAGTTGGCAGATGGTTTGGTGGAGTAATTCACCTCACTTGGCTGATAATTCGAAAATCATACTCGTCTTGGTCTAATTAATTTGGTTCTTGGGTCTAAATTTGTGAATTTTGTCTTCAAGCTCTGGTGTGACCGAAGGATATTTTAATGACCGTTAAATTTCGGTGCACATAGCTGACGATTCTAGGAGTTCGGTGAGGTACTGAAGGTATCGTATATGGCATTTTCTAGTTCATTTGTTAGGCGTTTACCTTTTGAGAGTCAATCAGCAATTTTTCATGTGCCTGGGGTACTCTAACTTCGGACGCTTAGTGTCGGCATTCAGTGGCTGGTCGAGTTGTCCGAGTGGGTTGACTGACTCATCCGGTTCGCTGAGACTGAGGTTTGCATGGCAGAGCAAGATCCTCGCATATCAACGAGTCTTGACCCGCGCACCGTAAGAAGTGGGTTACAATACCCCCCCCCCCCCGCTTGGGCCCATATATGATAAGGATTTTTGGAACGGTCACGTCACTGAATCCAGCAGTTGCAGATGGCGGCGGCAAGGGAGCAATTGGGGTGTTTCTAGTACACATGGAATGCTCTGACTGCGTCTTTGTTTGCAGAATCCATTGATAGCCCGTTCAAGCTCAACAAATCCTCGGAGGGTGAAACAGTCGATCAAATGTCCCCAACTGAAGCGCTTGAAGATGTGGTTTAATGATGAAGTCTTCCGGACTTGCGAGGAGCCTCTTGCCATGGTTGGCGTGGTCCTACCCGAACGCTCGTGTCGGTATCGGTATGCCAATGTAACAACTTGAACGGGCCCGTAAATTGTTGCAGCAACGTCCAGACTGTAGATCCATGTTGCTCTGATTGTTGTCGGACAGTGATTTGACGTGTTTTCCATCGTTCCTCGACGATCCAAGGCGTTGGTGTGGGCGGTTGCACCCAGCGGACAGCTGGCGATAGATTTGTACGTACGCCATTTGTCTTACCAAGGATTTGAGATGATGGTTGCTAAATGCCATTCTCAGGATGGCCGCGCGACCCTTGGTTTGCACCCTTATTAATGCCAACCTTTAGAGGGGGCGATTGGACTAGATCTAGCGGTTGGTTTTTGTGGAGCGGTTCGCTCACTTGTTTGATCGTTTGAAAAATCGTATTGCGTGGCGTGACGGATTAATTGGATTGGGTTTCGGTATTTAACAATTAGATGAGTATCCACTGGAAGATTCTCTGCCTTTGGAGGAAAGGAATCTGCTAGCTTGGCGTTAAATTGTGATCTCGCGGCATGATAGGGGACAAGGACGACGACGGACGCAGGAGAGTTCTGTGCGTATGACGACCGGAGTCGAAACTGCACATAACTATAAAGGGGGAACGACTGGAAAGGGAAAGTAAGAAACACACTGACTGGGTGTCGATGGCTGACCGAGAGACCGCAGAATACCCTAGAGCTCATTTTGTCCGGATAATTGTCTTCGTCAGTCCGAATACTTATTAGGGACCATCGCGGATAAACACGTACCTACCGCACAGGTACCCGTCTGCGCCAGGGGTGTGTTGCCACGCTACAGGAACCGTTGCAGGTTTTGCACGGGGTATGTCCGTGTACGCACGGTCCACGGGTAAGCGACACAGGGTACCACCCACGTGGGTTACCACAACCCGTGCTGTTCCGTATGAATACTGAATCAGAATCATTCTTGAATCGTTCTTGACTGCAAGTTCCGAAACTGGACAGGTTTTTCTCCTAGTATGCACCTGTGAATCAGAGATGTGACTGCGGTGGAAATGTTACAAAGCGGAGAAATCGTTTTGCGGCAAACCTGTTTTTGAGTGACGTATTTCACTGACGCTCTGACAATCTCGCTATTCGGCCTGAGTCGTGCGACTCGGGAGGTACTTCATCACTATTGAAGGAGCGTAACGTTTGGCTTCTAGGTGCCTAAAATTGTGAGAGAAATTCCTTAGACCCGTTCATTCGCATGATGCTGATCGACTAGGGCGTGGATCGTCGACCTACAGGACGAACAACGCGAGATGGAGAACAAGCACAAGTAAGCGGTACTTGCCGAGCGTTTATCTCGGCTAATTAGTGATGTTGTGGCTGTGACTTGTTCAGGGGCTTGTGTGGACACGAAGGAGGTTTGACCCGACGACTCATCCCAAGACTTGATGGGCTTGTCCCTCTTCTTTCCGAAGTAATACACGTTCATTGTTGGTGCGGGCAGCAAACTGACTGAACATTGCGCCAACACTACGGGTCTGTCTGTCCCAACGGTCGGGCGACAGCTGGCTTGGAGGGAACGGCGCTGGACGTGCTAGCGAGCCAATTAATATTTCGCAATCCCGGGTCATAGAAGCGGCGTTGAATCGGGAAATTGATTTACCCAGATCAAGAGGTGGTGTCAAGCCCCAAAGTTCAATATAAAACTCCTCAATTCCGTTCATCTTCCTTCCTGTCCTTGTCCTATCCTCCATCTGAACCGGTTTAGCTGACTTTGTCGCTTGTCCTACAGCAGCCGACTCCATGATAGCCGACGTCCTAATCTCCGTCTTACCTTCAGTTCCCCCCTTTCTCACCACGTGGATTCCGGGGCAGACGCCAATGTCTACATGGCCCACAGTATCGACGGCGATCATCTCCTACTTGGCGCTCGTGTTTGGCTTGCAGGAGATCATGAAGGACCAGCTTGCATTCAAGCTGAAAACCGCCTTTCGTGTCCACAACGCGTTTCTCTCGCTTTCAAGTCTGGTATTACTTGTTCTGATAGTCGAAGAGGTCATAAAGTTATGGTGCACCGTCGGTGCGTTCAACGCGTTATGTGCAAAAGCGTCATGGACCAGAGTGAAATCTTAATTTGGATCCGAGATGATCTTTCCCTGACGCAGACGGTTTCAGAGACTCGAGTTTTATTACATTATCAACTATTACTTCAAGTACATCGAGTTCTTGGACACCGTGTTTTTGGTGCTCAAGAAACGACCGCTCTGCAAGTCGTTTCATCACTGTCAGCGTCGCTGACACGACAATGACCCCTACATGCTAGCATTTTTACATGTTTTCCATCATTCCACAACGGCACTCTTGACGTTTCTTCAGCATGGCGCCAAATTTAGCGGGGTGACGGACACATGGATTATAAGGTGTCTTGCTTCTCTGCTGACTCTGATTTTCTTTTGCAGGCATGGGCGATCATTTGCCTCAACTTGGGAGTGCATATCGTGATGTGTAAGCTCCATATATGCGCCATTGCGAGCGGGTTCCTCACGTCTGGCTGGCAGATTATTACTATTTCGCAACCGCAGGCGGCGCCAAGCTTTGGGTGCGTTCATCATCTCTTTGGTTTCACTTTGACGCGCATATATTGTACTTGACAGTGGAAAAGGCATCTGACGACGATGCAGATAGTCCAGTTCATCATCGACGTATTCCTGTTCCATTTCGGGTGTGAGTCGGATTTACAGCGTCGGGCAACGCCGCGCAGAGAAGTCTAGACTGACATCGTTCACTGCAGTGTACCAACACTTCGCGTTCACGTACTGGCCGTACTTGCCGCATATCGGAGACTGCGCTGGTGACGAGAAGGCGGCGATGTTTGCTGCTCTTCTCCTCACAAGTTTTCTGGGACTGTTTGCCAACTTTTATGTACAAACGTACATAAGGACCGGTGGGGACGGGACCAGGAAGGAAAAAGACAGACCTCAGGTACGTGGTTGTGAGTCATCGAGGTGTATACGTCGCGTTGAGAGAAAACTGGGTAGTGGAATTAGAAGACCAGGGTCAAGCCATGTTCGAAGATTTTTTTTTTTTGAGTTGCCTGGTTGCACGCATTCCATACCAGTGGTAAATTGACGATACGGATTCCAGCAAGTGTGTCAAGTCGCAGAAATCACCTTACCGTTGCATGAAGCCCTCTTAGACTAGTCGTAATACGTAGCGTGTAACGTTTTTTTGGCAATGGGAGACGACGGGTTCAGTGTAAAAGAAGGCAGAATGGAAGTGCTTACGTCTGGGTTTAGCCCAAACTATTTAGCATATTTGCTCACACGTCCAACGAGGACCCGGGCCGTCGAAGGGTCGCGACCGTCACGCCCGACACAGATCCCGCTTGTTCTGTGCGGGTGGAGAATTACGACTTCCGAATGCCATCGCAGAGATCTCATATCAGGTTTTTTTGTCCGGTCCGCTGATGGAGTTGCAAGGCCACCAACGGATCATAGTCGTAACCAGATAAACACGAGCCGAAATTGAGTCGGAGCTTGAAAGGACGGGAAAAGCCCCTTTGTTGGCTTGTGTTTGGAGGAAAAGCGAGCAGAGAAAGAGGAAGTGAATTACAACGGGTGACTTTGCAAGGGAACGTCCAACTTGTCTTTCGCCACTCTCATCTTTCTGGTCTGCTCGTTGTCGAGCTCGTTGAGCTCAAAGGGATCTCGCAGTTTACTCTTGGGGAAGCGGTCAGTGCAGCGAGGAGGGGTGACCGTCTTACCAGTAACAACAGCGACGGCAACGAGAAAAACGCTCAGCGCTCACAATCAACATCGACGACGACGACTGGAACACGGGGACGACTCAATCAGGTGTTTATTTGGTGTATCTCGTGGGTGTGATGAACAGCGATGCGAGAGAAGCCGCCCTTGGTCTACTCGGTCTGTCTCCCTTGAACGCCCCCCAGTCCCACCCGCAACCACAACCGCACCCTCATCACCACGTTGCCCACGCACATGGACCATCCCTGACCTCGAGTAGCGTTGGCATTGCTGTCGATCGAACAAGTGTCCCACCTGTCTTCCAGTCCGCACTCCCGCCCTCACTTGTCCCACTCAAACGGAAACAGCCATCACCAGCACTCTCATCAACAACTGCGGCGCCACTAATCCCATACATTTCGAAGGACGGGTCGTCTGCCAAGCCACGTCAGTCTCCCCATCCTCTCGCGACATCCTCAACGCCACCCATCAAACCGAACCGGCCACTCCCAAGTGTGTCCACGAAATCCTTGTCGGCACCCTCGCAACGACAGCCTCAACAACGTCCATTCTCTCCCATTCTCTCTGGATCTCTTCCGCCACAAACACCTCCAAGTTCTCAACTTCCCCTTGCATCACCATCTACATCGCAGCACCCACTCGCTCTTTCGGATGCGCCACCCCCGCCAGACTCGGACGACATCTCGTGCATCTGTGGGTTCACTTATGACGATGGCTTTTCGATCGCCTGTGACGACTGTTCACGATGGTGTCATGCAGCCTGTTTCGGCATCGTCCAAGGTGGAGAGGTACCCGAATTTTGGAAGTGTTGGGTATGTGATCCCGCTCTGGAGGTTGACAAAGAGCGAGCGGTCAAGACCCAAAAAGGGAGGTTTAAGGCTATGCGCATGAAGGCTTCACACGGGGCGAATGGAGGGACACCTGGGGTAACGGGTGTCAATGGAATCAGCGGGAGTCTGGCGATGGACGAAGTCAGCGGTGGTGTTGGGAAGCCAGCATCGAGGAGGAAGACAAGTCCGGGTGCGGAACGAAAATCGAGGAGGGGGAGTGCTGTTGCTGCTGCCATCGAGGGCTCTGGTTCGTCGAGGAAGAAGAGGCGTGCGTCGATACTTTCTCCTTCTAATCCCTCATCCCCATCTATCCCTTCCACGAGCCATACCTCGACGCAACTGCATGCTAGCAGCTCGCGCATATCGCATCCTAATGGAAACGGTTCAGTCGCGTCCAGCAGCCTACCCCCAACGCCGGTTACTTTTCCTCCAGATATCTACCCAAACCCTGCGGTTTACGCCCAATTACTTCGTGTCGCAAAAGCCTGGAGAGGTGTCACTGCGTTCAATCCGTCATCGCCGTTGCCGTCGTCATTCATACATCCACCACCGAAGACCTATAATGATGAAGGATACACAAGGGTCGACTCACAAGGGTGATTTAGTTTTTCTTTTTTTGTCTTTTATGTCGTCTCTGCTGCCTTTTAATTTCGACTGGTGTTGCATGCAGGCGGCGTAGCTTTCCATTGCTTGTATGCATATATCCATTTACTAATGACCCTGCAGGTACCAGGATCGATATGGTTATGCCATGTCTCCTCTTGATAATACGACACCTGTGATAATGGATGGAAATGCTGAGGACGTATTCGTCCCTCAGACTGTGCTACGGACGGACCTATCCATGTCTTGCTCCAACCTAGCTTCGACGACATGTACACCCGCGCATCTCCGTCCTCCATCTCCCAGATTACATGCTGCTTCGGATCCTTTCCCTTTCTCGCACACCTCTATTTATCCCTCACCACCTATATCCAACCACATGACTACCCCTGTTCCTAGTTCATCGCAACCACGCCCATACGCCAAGTCCCCTCTTACGTCCTCCAAACCAAACGATACGATCCCGGCGACCACTCTCCTGGCACCTTATACGGCCGCGATTGTCCCCTCTGCTGCGTATCTGGCTGACCCGCTAAACGGGTACGCCCATCTCGGCATGGGAAAACCTCAGGTGAGGCTCGTCGGGGGTGGGTGGGAGGTTGGATTGGACGCGCGGGGCGTTGGAGGCGTCCCTGACCCTCCTGATTCAGGCGAGAAGGAAAATGGAGTCGGCGCGGCCAAGGAAGACGATGCGGATGGTAAAGCAAGATGGGCAAGGTGTGGATGTTGGCCAAACGCCGTGGTGCGGCCCGTCATTTGTAGTGGAAAGAAGGGGAAGGGGATGCGGCACAAGGCTGATTGCGCGAAGGCGGCATCTGATGCTACCGCTTCCGAGGTTGCTGTGCCACCGCAAACCGTAAACGTTACGTCTGTCCCTCCAAGATCGCGGCAGATGTCAGGACAACAGATAGATGACTCGTCCGACCAAGACGACGGGCCTTCGACGTCCGCGTCTGAAGCGGACCCGACTAGTCTCTCTTTTGCGCTGTTCGCATTGCGGGACTTGAAAGCAGACGAGGAGATTGTCTTGGGCTGGGAGTGGGACGACGGGCATGCGGTGCATATGTTACCTGCATTGATGGAAACCCCTGGACTATTTGCGTGAGTCTGCTGTCTTCTGGCGCATTTTTCAATCTGTTGTCGTCCAAATTTCGATTGCTGACTTTCCTTTTCATATAAATTATGCTCGTCCTCGCGTTGGACGTACGTATATATAGCCCAGCCCACCTCCAGCACCTTCGTGCTCAATTTACGTCAATTCTTCATGCTCTGAGCAGTACGTTTACGACCTGTGCCTGCGGTTCTTCAACGCGAGACTGTGCTGTTCGTGTTATGGAACAAATTGTCGATGGACGCTGGCCATGGCCCGGTGGGGAGACGACTTCCTCGGGATCCGACGGTGACTCGTGCGAAGTCAATTGTGCTAGCGAAGATTGGGACGATGGTGAGGGGGAGGTTGATGTGGAAGGGGATGACCAGTCCGAGTCACGTCCGAGTCGCAATTGGGGCTTGGGTGTGAATGTAGACGTGGACATTGAGATGGAATCGACGATTGAAGTCGACGGCCGGACTCGACGGGTCAAGAAGCGCAAGGTGCGCAAAAAGGGCCAAGTGGAGGATCCAGTACAAGTCAATGGAGGAAAGGATGCGAGCAGTGCTGCGTCTTCGTCGTCGCTGAAGTCAAAGGCAAAGAACGCGATTGATTTGGGGCCGTTGGTAGGTGTTCAACGAGGATTTAGGACGCGGGAAAAGGTACCAATGAATGGGGGGTGGGGCGGAGTGGAGATTGTGCCGTCGAGTCTCAAAGCGTTTCCTGAAGTCATCGCAGAGGAGGATCCACATGTGGGTGGTAAAGGAAAAGGCAAGGCGCGGGTGGCTGACAGTGAGTAGTTCTTTGGTGGAATCTACACACTCCTTTTTTGGCTTGCTAGCCTGCTCGTTTTCGGTCGTTGCCTGTGGTCAGGTTGCTAATCTTTTCTCCTATGAATGACAGATGAGGACGATATGAATTCCCCGGCTACGTTGCCTCCGCGGATGCGTAAGGCTTGGTCTCAACATCCAGTTGGCCAAGTGGAGCCACCGCAGGGAAATCTGCCTCTCGACCACTCGACACCGGCTGAGAGTAGGAGAGCACATGAAAGATGGAGAAGCCCCCCTGACACTATTGCGGAGAGTCCGATCTCTGTTTCCGGTGCTGCGGAGGGAAGCAGTGGCAGTGGCAAGGGTAATCACCATAAGCAGAACTTGGTGAGCGTGAACGGGGATGGGGAAGACGGTGCAGATGGGCAGGAGACAGACTTTGATACGGAGACAGAAGCTGATGGGTTGGACGGTAAGTGGATACACGTACATCGTTTCAGTCGTTTTTCACCGTGGTTCGATAGATACACGGCAGATGCCACCCCCGCCGATGCCAGCCTCGCTCGATCCGACCACTGTGTCGTCTCTTGCGCATGCTCAGGCGGCGAGTAGCGCGTCTCCTCGTACTTCCATTCAATGGGACAAGAACAGTGTCTCTGCTACGTGGATACCTCCACAGACGTCGACATCAGTATCATCGGAACAATCGAGTCAAACGCCCACACCCAGTCAAGGAACTTTCTCCGCCACTCCAGCCCCTCATCCGACCGTCACGCGTTCCTCCTTGGCGTCACAAGCCAACCACGACACTCTATCCCCTTCAACGCAATCGCCTGTGCAGTCACATCCTTCACCTCTGGTTCCTGGCGTGTCGCCCTCTACCACCTTCTCAAAGCTCTCCCTGCACTCACCGGATGCATCATCTACACCCCATCTACCCGTATCGTGCAGTCCCAATGAATCCGCGTTGATAGGCACTTCCGCATCCACCTCGACACGTGATTCCGACAATCACGCCTCTTCCCCACCTCATAGACCGTCTAAGCCCCTCCATGTGCATCCGCAAAACGAGCCGCCTTCGTTGCCCACGTCTCTTTCTGCACCAATGGTGACCCTCGATTCTCCCGATGGAACACGCGATACACCTGCCGAAACACAGTATCAGCAACCGTATAGGTCTTCTCCCGAGTCGGGACACGAGATACACCCTGCGTCGGACGTAGAGAAGAGGTGTCCTCCAAATGGGGATGTGCATCGCGTTCGGTTCGCGTCTCCAGAAATATTGAACGGGATGCCTCGGCTGAGAGGGAGAGCGACATCGGATAACTCGAAGCCGCTTGATGCCCATGATGGTGTCTCGAGTAGCGCGACTGGGACCGTGAAGGACAAGGAGGCTTTGCCATTGGGCCGCGATGCGATGGACGTTGAAGATAACCAAGCGCAAGATAGCGGTGGTCCCTCAATTGCCACGTCCCCTGACGAGTACATGCTACGTGCGCCCAGGTCCCCCTCCCAAGCGCCGCCAGATTCCCGGCTTCAAAATATTCTCTCCGTCGAGGACGGAACTGCGCCTGCAAACCACTCGTCGCTCATGGCGTCTGATGTCAATGAGACGACGTCACAAGGTGAACCGATGGTTATGGATCCTGCACCTCCGCAGCCACCGCGAGAACTGTCACCCCCACCACCGCCTAAGGTCAAAATGTCGCTCAAGGATTTTGCGCTACGCAAGAAGAAGCAACGAGAGGAGGAAATGGCGGCAAAAGCGCTTGGTTCACCTGCGACCCTTGACGGTCCTGTATTTCCACCCAGTCCCAACGTTGATGTCAAACGCGACCTTGTTGCAAGCGAGCATGTCAGCGTGCCGACTTCCGATTCCGGGGGGGTTGTCAACGGTGACGTGGAGATGGTCGATGTCAAGGAGGATGTTCTAGACACCCCTGAGACAGTTTATGTCGACGCGAATGGGTTTGACGGCGTTAAGGTGCATGGGCACGATGCTCTTCGCGATCTGCGGTGTATCGACAAGAAAATCACGGCGGAAGATAACAAACGGTCCGCAGCGGTTCAATCGCCCTCCATAATCAAAGCGACCAAGGCTCCGGCCACCCTACCAACTTCATCAGCAATTACGTCACGTGTTTCAGGGGAGAGGAACGACACGGATCAGATGCAGACCCAAATCAACCGCAAACCTCCAATGACGCTCATAACCAAAATAGAGATAATGGATGTGATGGTACCGAGCGGGCTTGTTGGTACCGATGATCGCACGCCTGACGTTGTGAGCTTCGCTCCCGAGCCTCCGCCGCCGCCATTGACGACCAGGCAGACGAGCGATACGACGACAATAGACCGCACCGCTCTCATAGGCACTACACCTGGATCGGCTCCCCCTTTAACCCCGGCTTCTACGTCAACACCAACATCCATGTCGACATCAACGTCTACTTCTGTCGTCAACTCGCGATCAAATTCAGTTGGCATTCCTAGCTCTACGCCCAATGCGAATTCACTGCCGCATGCCTACGTCTCGTCGTCCTCGTCGAGTATTCCGTCTTCTCGCCGCCCCTCACACGAAGATGGCGAGATTACTAACTCCACTCCACCAAAATCCTATTTGCCACGCTCACATACAGCACCTACGCAACCGCGTTCTTTCAGTGCCGTCCACCCATCATCACCAAGCTTTGGGCCTACTTCATCCTCGACAATGCCTGTCCCTCGTCGGCCCGTTCCCCCGCTTTCCCGCTCTCCGTTGTCGAACAATGCTGCTCCTACACCGACGCCGATATCTTCTCGACCACTCCCAAGTGGGCCCCGTGCTCTACGAGGGAGTGTGACTCAGCCGACGCATCCGTATGTACCCCCTCGGCCGCCGTACGGGGGATCTCAATATATTCCACGGGGACCGTCTGCGGACCGGGATCGGATGGATTGGGAGCGTAGTGACCGACAATGGGCTCCGCAAGCAAGGACACGAGGTCGAGCTGGGAGCAATGGATGGGGTCGATGAGGTCTCTTAATTTTTTTATTCCTCTTTGCTGTGATATGAATCGCCCGTCTATTCCTTGACTTTTCTTTCTTTGAGTTTATCGTCTGTCTTTTTTCTTTCAACTGATCATTATTGCTTTCGTCCGTTTTTCTCCGCGTATTTTTTTTTCTGTTGCCGCTCGAGGTGTTGATTATTGAACTAGGTTAAAATGAATGTAACACGTTTCGATGGATCTCAAACAGTTGGTGACTTTAAGTATTCTTGTCTTTTGTGGACGAGATTACCTGTAAGTTTACGTCGACGAACAGCTCGTTGTATGAGCCATCACTCTATCGCCTGTCGCTACGCCTTCTATCAATGCATCGAGAGTGATTATGAATCCTCGACGGTATAAAGTTTTATGAGCACTGTGAGTGCAGTCAACTGGGGGACATGCAAATTAGGTTCATCGGAGTTTGAACTTACAAATATTTAGGGAAAATGATATGCCGCCGGGTATGACGTTATCCACAAAGCGTGAGCGGCATTCCGACCGCATCCACGAGCTGGCACTAGCGTCCTTGTTCTCGTCGTCATCATCGCCGTTGTCTTTTGTCATTCACCATGCTGTCTATCGTTAGAACCGCGGTAAGACCATCTCTCACGCGTGCGTTCGTGAGGCAAGGCACCGTCGCCTCGCTCCACACGCTCCCAGACCTCCCCTACGCCTATAATGTGCGTATTTTTCTTGGCCGATAACCAAGGGGGCGCGCCACTGAGGCACGTACACACACATGTTACATCCGTGACAGGCACTCGAACCCCACATTTCGGAACAAATCATGAAGCTACACCATACGCGCCATCACCAGGCCTACGTCAACGGTCTCAACGCGGCTGAAAAGGCGTACACCGAGACGTCGTCGACGCGCGAAAAGATTGCCTTGCAATCTGCGCTCAAGTTTAACGGTGGAGGTGAGTGCGGGATCTGCGTACATTTTGTGTGCCTTTTGCCTTGTTGATTGGCTGTTTGGTCGTTCTTGTTCTTGTCTATGGTCTGCGTCTCGTGTATGCGTTGTATATGGGTCAAAAATTGAAATTGACAATGACGGGGCGGGGATGATTAGGACATATCAATCATTCGTTGTTTTGGACCAATATGTCCCCTGCGGACAAGGATGGGGGGAAGCTCGAGGACGGACCCCTGAAGCAGGCTTTGGAGCGCGAATTTGGGTCTGTGGAGGAATTCAAGAAAAAGTTTAATGCCACGACGGCCGCTGTCCAGGGTAGCGGGTGGGGTTGGCTCGTGAGTGTGGTGACGCGTGCGGCGCGGGAACGGTGTGGGTTGACGTGCTGTTTCACAGGGATACAATGCGCCGACGAAGAAGCTCGAACTGGTCACGACTGCGAACCAGGACCCGTTGATCAGTATGTCATGGACTATTAAGGGGTATGCATGTGGAGCTCATGATATGTTTTAGCGCACGTACCCATTATTGGTGTGGATGTCTGGGAACATGTACGTGTTGGATAGCATGGATGCGTTGCATTGTTTGCTTATCGTTGTTTTGCAGGCGTTTTACCTCCAGGTGAGTTTAATGGCCGCGCGGTGAGCCGATCTGATCGTTGTCTTCCTTGTGCAAAGTATCACAACGTCAAGGCCGACGTGAGTTTTTTTTTTTTGTGGGAATTGGCGTCAGACGGTGGTCACTCACGCGCCTACAGTACCTCAATGCGATCTGGAATGTCATCAACTTCAAGGAAGCGGAGAGGAGGCTGTTGGATGCCACGAAATAGACGCTTAAAACCGTGACTTGTGTGTCATTCGAATATTATAATGCATTGATAACTGTGTTTGTATCTCATCGCTCATCGTGCGCGCATGGCGGTTTGTTCGGAGTTTGCACTTTGAAGATTTCCAGTGGCAGGCGCCTCACAGGGGCCGTTGGCAAGTCACCAAGAATAGGGCGATGCTCTACTGGATGGCTAACTTGCACGAAGGTGGAAACAGAATACAAGGACCAACAGTCGTGGGTAACCGGTGAGTTGATGCTACCGGCTGTGAACCGGAGACTACTCGTCTCCGAGCGATAGTTTGGCTGAGAAGCTGACCCACGATGGCTCTAAGAAGGTACGATCCGATTGTCTCGGTCTAACATAATTTGTTCTGCTGTGCGATGTGTGTGGTCACTAGATCGCTTCATAGTCCCAGGGCTAAGTTTGTCTTCCGCCAACGTTCTTTACCGCGCTGGTACAAGACAATGAGCCGCAGGCGGCTTTCCCCCGATATGCTACCAAAGATAATCCGATCCCCACGATCTTAGATTCGGTCACTTGAAATATTGCTTCTGGTCGGTCTCACAGCAGATTAGTGGCGCTGACACCACGCCGCACAGGTACGCCACCGAGGACGGCTGGATTGATCAGCTGTGTAAAAAATACATGATGTGGTCACCAGGAGCCAGTGCTGTTTCTTACGCTCTCTGCACCCCAAAAAATGATGGGGGGCACGAGGGTACACATGTTATGGTCACCCCATTACGACCACGTCCCAACGAAAACATACAAGGACGCACACAAGACGGCAGACCAGTCACCGTTGTTGACAATCAATCGTCCGTCTGGTTCAGACTTGCCCTATTGGGCAACTCGACGCGGTAAATGAAAACTGATTTTAATCGCGCCCAAGAGACGGCCCTAACGGTGAACTGACAGAGGGTATCATTCGTCCGGGAAATTTAAAAAATTTCGTCAAATAAAATGGTTATGGAAATTCTAATGGGTCTTAGTTTGTTTCGGAGGTTTCGGAGGTTTCGGAGGTGCGACTTGAGTAGCGAAAACGACTCCCTGGCGAGCCCTGGTTACAGGCTCGCAAGGAGGTGGAGTCGAAGCTAGCTCGAGCAATTGCGAGACTCAGGCACGTGTGAGAACTAGCAGGTAAAATGTCGAGAACCCCCATGTTGGATCATGTCGTATAACATTATCGCCATTGTGTGTTCTTGTTACGCCGCTGACCATGTCTGGTCTTGGTGTTTACTGTACACCGTACCGCCTCCTCGCTTCGCGTGACAGGGTATGGGAACGGTGTCGATTTGTTTGGATGCGTGCCGCCGGGAACGTCCCCGCTGCGCAATGTGGGTGGCGCTAATCTTGTTATAGGCACTGCTTTGTCGTTGGGCGCTGTCTCGTCCGTCAAGGTGAATGGGCATCCCATGTCCTATGTAGTCGATCGCCCATATTTTAGGACGAGTGGACACGGCATGACAAGCAGGTTCCGTAACGTTTGTTCACCCCTTGTGTGTATCCGTCGACGTGCACCTCGGACACCCTGAGGGCGATGCCAAGGTATGATTTTTTTGAGATGGGTTATGAACGTGATATTCTTGACCCTAGGCCTACCCCCCATGTGACTTAATGGAACAAATCCAAAAGAGACATGCATCGTGTTGTATTAGGTGGCGTTACTTCATCCGACTTGTCAAACATATGGGCTAGGAGTGGCTAGCTCGCGTTGCACAACACCCCCGTGCCGGCGGGCTCAAGAGGGGGATATGACCGTGGAGGACACTTCGACCCGGATAAACGAGATCCCCCCTTTTCGATGGTGCCTTCGCTTGTGGATCATCCATTCAAGAACGCGAGATGTAGGTGAACAAGAGAAGGGGGGCTTCAAAGGAAGATGACCGCGCACGGGACTAGATAGTCCTTTGACAATGAGTGTCGATGGCAGTGCTCCTTCAAACGTTCAATGGCGGATTAGAAATGTATCTGTTCGTGTTGGCTACCGATGTCATGATGGAAGTGACGCTCGTGGATTGTAGCTGTGAGTCGAAGGGAACCATTTCTGGGAGCGAGGTGAGGGCGGATTGCGAAATGTCAGATACATTCGTGCAACCCTGGCGCTTCCCCCCCCCCTTCCCTCACTTTCTCTTATTTTATTTTTCCTGGCGCTTCGGTATCACGTCCGTCAGCGTTGAACCAGACGGGGGAAGAGGGGAATATATTATTTCAGCTTTTGACGGCTCCTTATTGCTTGAGAACTAACGGTCATTAAAAAAATATACCAGATGACTATTCTTCAAGGCAGTGGAGCGAGTGCCCACAAAGATCAGTCCGGGGCGCGCCCACAGAGAACACGGTCGGGGATTCGGGATTTTCTCTGCATACCGAGCATTGTGTGGCGTCCAGTGTGTGGCGCATGGAATGAGGGTGTACCATGCACACAGAACCCTGTAAATGCACGGGTGCTGTTTCACGTTGATACCGAGAGGGGGAGAGCTATATTGGGCGGGATGGCTCTCACTGGATGGCCCGGATCCGATCGCGGTCGGGGGAAACACTCGAGTGTCCGGGTCGATCGCAATTTTCTCTGATGGTGGCGGGATCACGCAGCATCCAACCTTGGTGGTGGGCTTTCTAATGCAGCCCGGTCTCTACTGAGGAGCTATTCAATTGGCTAAGCGCTACACTTGCTGTACGCCACTTGGAACCTACGATGGGGTGTCTAGTTCTCAGCCACGAAGAGCAACGTGAAGCAGTGGGTGACAACAGACTCTTTGAGGTATCTATGGATGATTACTCTAGATCAACCTCTAGTGGGTTCGCCACAGGGATGCAGCATTCAGAATGGCGATCTCGATGATAATGCCCGCACCGTCGTCCATTTTATGTGGCGGTTAGCTCGTGATATGAGATGAATGGAGATGCGGTCGCCACAGTCCCAAGCACGCAAGAGAGGCGTTGAACGCGAAACACAAGGACATACAAGTGTCCAAGGTCCCATGGGATCGCGGGTAGCTCGGCAAGGAGAGTAAAGTGTATTCAGTATAGCCCCCCTACAAAGACCGAGGAGTAATGTCAGTAAAGCGCTGTGCTTAGTGTTCAAAAACAGCGCTTGTGTGAACAGAACACCTCGGCACCAGAGCAGAATGCCGTCAACAACTTGACAGCGTCCCGAATAATACTTGACACCAGCGACTCGCTAAGGCTGACTGGGCTACCCAGGTGGGCCATATTTGGACCCTTTTTGCTCGCGAAAGAAAACACAATCACCATGCGAATGGCGTGACGTCGGGGTTGAGCGCAACTCTGACAGAAGAACCAAAGTTAGACACAAAGAGACGCGCTGAATTCGTTTTCCTTTGTGTTAAACGAAACGAAACCTTGTTCGTATGGTTCGTGTAACCGGTGCCAATAATAATAAGATGGTTGTATCGGACTGATGTAACACTGCTCGAGTTAAAGTGACCCTAGAACATATGGCCAGTATTAGATTAGACTTGTTGAACATGGGTAGTCCTTACCCGAACCATCGCGGCTCCAAGCGAAACCCTACGAACAGATGGCTGACCACCACATGTGTGCCTGAAATGCCTTTCGCGATCGCCACTAGAACGTCCTTGTATGCAACCCCGACACGAGAGGTATAGCGTTGGGTGCTACCGCCACTTCGGATGCCTGTTCGGATGAGTAAGGCGAATACATATTTACATGACGTTACGGCGCAAACAAGGAGTTATGGTCCACCATCGATGCGTGGCCCTTAATTGGTCGAAGTCGAACTGGTGGTAGAAAATTTGCACGTTGCCGACGCGTAGGCCGACTTTTTCCATTCATGATAGTGTTGTTCTTCGTCCCTGGACTAGCGGGCGAGGTAGTTGATTATGATAAACGACTGTGCACACGTTTGTTCGTGATGACAAAAAAAAAAAAACATACATGTGAGGTGGCAGTCAAAATCTGTCCCTGACGTTGTGGCAATTCATGCGCACGCCATTCATAAAACACGTCAGTCGCAGCCTCGTGTACTCGCATTGCCGTCACCCGGTTGCGGAGTCCTAAGATGGTTCTTGCACAGACCCGTGAGTAGTTTTGCGCACCCCATTCATCTTTTCTGAGACGTCTGGGCCTCACGTCTCTTCCATCACTCCGAATCTTCCTCCTGTGATCGAGATCTTAGAAATATTCTCAGGCCATGTTTTGGCCGGACATTCCGGAAGGAACGAAGCTTAGGAACGAAGCACTGCACAGATAAGTTCAACCGTCTCCGCGTCAATCCTGTCATGTGTCATTTTGCCACAGGATGGCTTTACATGGCACCGTACTCTGGCGCGCCAATTGCATGAATGCGATGCACTTTTGCGATTGAAAGTATCATCGGCTCTTTTCGGAATCAATTTAGGTTTCACTTTGGATTTAACTAGGCCAGACCATGTTGGGGCGCGTCAGCAGGTCTGACGATCTTATCTCCAAGGCATGTGGTGTTTGGCGAGATTCGACACATCACACGTGGAGACCCCAAAGACACCGTATTGGAACAAACGCGGTGTCCTTGGGGTCTTCTTCACGTGTAATATGTGTCGTGATGCCCAAGGTACTAGCGACCAGGTCGGTAGGCGTTGTCTGGTCAAATTTAATTTGTGGCTTTTTGATGCTAGTCTGCCTTTGGAAGGTTCAGCCGCTTCGGACATGGCTGATATCACAACCTCCCTTCCCGATTTCGCATAAGAAGGGCCCGATCAGGGTACGTTCTCCCCCCCCCACCAGAGCAACACTTCTAACCTCCCTCAGCGAGCCTGAGCTGTACAATTTTTTCCTCTTCAACTATTCTCTTAATTCATAATGATCTTCGACACACCGTTCCCCTCTCAGTTCTGTCTCCAAGATCTCTGTGCCATTACTGGACGTGTATTTGAGCTACGAGTGAACCCTCACCAAGCAGAGGCGGACCGCGCCGCTCGTGCTTGGTTCAATAGGTATGTTGTTCCTGGCTTCCTGCTTGTGGACTCGACCAACGTTGGCGTGCAGCATAAATTTGTACGATGACCGGAAACGATCCAAGTTCATAAACTACGGGAAATTCGACCTGTTTGCTGCTCTCACCTACCCCGATGCCGATTCAGAACACCTCATCACTGGTCTCATGTTCTTCTTCTGGGCCTTCGCCGTACGTCCATCATGTTTGTGCTTATTGTCGTCTTTTGCATGCTAAAGAGTCCGAATCAGGCTGACGATATGGCGGACGAAAGCGACTTCCGGTACAAGCCCGATGATGTTCACTCCTGGCACCATATATCCAGGAGCGTTTTTGCTAACCCGGAGGGTTCTCGCCCAGAAGAACCATATGCGGCCATGCTATACGAGTGCGTATTTTCAGTGCCATCATGATCCCATGACGTAACTGACAGGTGGCTTGCAGTATTCTTTCCCGTTTCCGCACAACCTCTACCCCAGGCGCCTACAAACGGTATTATAGTTATCTCCGAGAATGGCTCACAGCCTCTAAACATACCACACAGCTTTTACCGCGCCTTTGAATCCTGGAGCCATGCACATGTCACACAGTCGCGGAATCGGTCTCAAGACCGTATTGCATCCGTCGACGAATTTATTCTCATGCGCCGTTCTACCATCGGCGCTGCCTTGGTCGAAGGTTTCCATATTTCCCATACCCGCTGGCAATCTATTGATTGACGTCGCTTGTATAGCCACGATTGAGTACTCGTTGGACCTGGACATCCCAGACGAAGTCTTCGAGAACCCCATCATCCAAGAGATGTCCAATGCGACTAATGACCTCATGACGTGGCCTAATGTTTGTGTGCATCCTCCGTTCGATGCGGCGGTCGCTGATTCTCTTCTGATCCAGGATCTTTGTTCCTTTAATGTACGATCATTTACAGGGTTGTGGTCTGATTGACGTACTGACGTGGCATCCTATTCTCACAGAAAGAACAATCGGACGGCGACTACCAGAACCTAGTGTTTTGCATCATGCACGAGCGCAAAGTCGGATTGCAAGCTGCAATCGACATCCTGACGGAGATGCTCTCTCAGCGTGTTGAGGATTACATCCAATTGAAGAAGCGGCTACCGTCGTTCGGCCCCGAAGCGGACCAAGCGCTGTCAAGATATTTATCCGCGCTTGAGAACTTCGTTCAGGGGACGGTGCTATGGTACTATCTCAGTCCAAGTGAGCTATCCGACAGTCTCACGTGTCATTTACGACGCTAACGTTCGGTACTCACACTTGAAGGGTACTTCCGCGGCGTTGATATCACGAACCGAGAAGACCTGGTCATACCTTTGTTCGAGCCTGGCGCCTTCTGATGCATGTCGCGAATTCGCTAGGACTTTTCACTCACGCCCATCTTACTTTTTCTTCCCTGTCTATTTTGTACCGTAACCCCCACGTATAACACGATCGTTAGGATCATTCTGTTGTACTGTTGTTGTTTGTTGTAATACGCATGTTGCGCATTAGGCTGAGCATCTGTGTAATGATAATTCAATGGCATGTTTTTATTATCTCAGGGACCCGCTGATGCCTGCGATAAGTATGGGATAAGCCGGGGGAAACTGTCATTGGCTCCGACGTCCGGGTAAAGCGAGACCTTCTTTCCTTCCGTCACGGTCATGTGTCCGTCTAAGATGTCCATTCCACGAGAATCCCGTTGGCTTGGCGATGAGCAAAAGGTATTGTCACAAAGGAGACCAAGAATGCCGCTACGCCAAAGTCATGGATCTCGTCTGCTCCCTTCGTACGACTCTGCCAGCATCCCTCGTCCGGCTGAGGAAACGCTTTTGGGGTCCCGTGACCGAGGCGAACATCAACATAGACAAATACACAAAATTGTACCTGAGTCCCAAAAGTTTTGCTGGGTACATATCTTTTTTTTTCTTTCTCGTTTCTGTGTGTGTGGGGTAAAAGTGACCGGTTGAAGGGCTAAGACACTTTGACCATTTGCGGTTGATGCTGACAACACAGAGGGTCATGTGTAGCTCCAAGCAGAGGTCCATGTGTACCCAATCGCCGCCGTAAGTGATCCCTTGATCGTGCCATCATTAAACCTAGCTTTGCGCTTCTTACCTATATTTGACTGCATACCAACAGACGAGTGTTCGCATTTCCAACGTGATCACATTCGTTCGTTCGAGTCGCGCGACACACGTGTTGGACGTCCAGCCCTTTCTCACTTCCGTTGTCGATGATCCGCACGTGCATACGTGTGCATATTATGGTGGCCGCCGGCCGCGCGAAACGGATCGTATGGACCAAGGGAATTCTCTGCGGTGGTCCGGCCACGCATTGCGTTTTTTTTTGGCCGTGCTTGATAGCGATCGCTTTGTCACGGCGTGACATCGCAATGGTCTACGTAATCGAAGACGACGACGTACATTTGTGCGACATGCGCGCTGCCCTACCCGCTTACAGTATCCGACCAATGACTGGCGGTGAAGCGATTTTTTGCGTCGAGGGTCTCTGGGATGACGTTTTTGCGCGTGCGTTTGCATTTTAGTTGTGGATGTGCTTGGATGAGCGCATGACGTTGGATAAGGACAACGTGGAACAGGGTCCAAGCGGTTTGATCCGAAGGCTTCATGTGTCCATCTTTGGAGAATGGCGTGCGCCGGTGTCCGGTGCAGTAGTTCTGCGTCCAGAGTGCGCTGCTACGGATCCTAGACAAGTACCGAGAGAGATCGTGGATCTTCGCTGGAAATGCGCCATCATGGCGACCCTTGACAAGTGGAAAGAGTGCTTGGGGGAAACGACATGCCGATGCTGGATGAGACGGCAAGGTGTGCAACGTGTCTTGTGGTGAGTTTTGCATTTGAATAATTGCTAAGCGGGGGTTATCGCGCTGAGGAGGGGGATCAGCGGACGATCGGATGAGGGCAAGGCGACGGTCGTCGGCCTATTCTGGGTCTGATAGCCTGAGACTGTGCACGATGTAATGAGATCTGATGGTCAACTAGAAGTGATAGGATCTGGATCCGTTTTTTTTTACTCGTCGACGAGGAACGCGGATATTGATTCCGTGCCGCCTTGGTACAAAAGGCCTCGGCCGTCGATATTCGATTCTTGCACGTCCCGTGGCGCCGTCGACTTCGCGGTTGGCCCCATCCCCTTCATCAGCGAGCGATCCGTGGTGATCGCACCTACCCGGGCTCTTGGCCAGCGTACATATCGTTTGGAAGAGTGCATGGACGGTGGAAGCCCTCGGAAATGACGATGCGTGGCTGTCGAGAATGATACCCCCAAGTTGCATGTTGGTGTCAACTGAGGTCGTCTGACTACTCGTCGATGCATCCGCCTCCTCTGATGTTGATTTTTTTTTTGTTTGATACCGGCTTTGCAAAGACGCCGATCTGTCAGACTGTTTTGTGAATCGGGATTCAGTGCGGCTCAGTCGGAGGTTTGAATCGTTTCTTTCGCACGTTCGCCAACAAGTTCGCTTGCGAGTTCGCTACGACGTAGCAGGCATGTACCGTACTGTATGTGTAGCACCATCAAAAGACAATGGGGTCGTGAACACGTGATCCCTCGTTACATAAAATTGGGGCATTGGGCAAAGAGAAGCTTGGCTGTGTTCACTCGAGCGACTCGAACCTCTGCCTTTGTACTTGCTCGCTCGACAAGAACGAGACGACGTTTTGGCACGACACGCAAATTGACTCGGCAATGTCTACTTCCAAGCGCAACTTTTTCGGCAAGGGCTCTGTGGTCGTGCCCTCGGAGGGTGAAGGGGCCGTCCGCAGACTGGCCATGACAGCGGACAGACTGGTGACACGGCCCTTTGAGGGCATCGACGTGATTCCAGACGTCATTTCCTACGCTGCGCGCACGCACGGTTCGCGCGAGGCCATGGGATGGCGCAACATCGTCGCTACGCACGAAGAGGCAAAGGAGGTCAAGAAGATGGTCGACGGCAAAGAAGCAACGGAGATAAAAAAGTGGAAGTACTTTGAGCTGAGCGACTTTGAATACCTCTCGTTTCTCGACGTTCACGAGCGCACGTTGGAGCTTGCAAGAGGGTTGTTGCAGCATGATATTCTCAAGACGGACGTGTTCAATATTTATGCGCAGACGAGGTGCGTTCTTTCTTTCGTTGGCGCTTGCATCCGGCCGCCCTCGGGTTTTTTTTGGACTCATGTCCTATTTACAGTGTGAGTTGGCAGCTCATGTCGCATGCATGCACGACGGTTTCTATCCCCGTGGCAACTGCCTATGATACGCTCGGCGACGCTGGTCTCACACACTCGCTCAACGAGCCAGACTGTGTCGGCGTCTTCACCAACGCCGAGCTCCTCCCCACTTTGGCACGGGTCATCAACCAGACACCTTCTGTCCGACTCGTCGTCTACGACGGTGAACCCAAACCGGCGTTGCTCGACCAAATTCGGGGCGTCCGTGAAGATATCAAAGTGGTCTCGATCGAGGAGCTGCGGCAGAGCGGCCGGGCGCAGCCGCTTGACATTTTGGAACCTCGCAAGCCCACGCCTGATGATGTTGCCCTTATTATGTACACGAGTGGCAGTACGGGCGCACCCAAAGGTGTCGTACTGACGCACGGCAATGTAGTGGCGTCCATTGGGGGTGTTTACCACCTGCTCGGGCACCAATTGCGTGCGGACGATGCGTACCTTGCGTACCTCCCCCTTGCACATATCCTGGAGTACATGGTGGAGATGACGTTGTTCATGGTGGGGATGAAGACGGGGTATGGGCGTGTCAAGACGCTGACGGATGCGTCTGTTCGCAACTGCAAGGGGGATCTTGTGGCGTTCCGACCGACGATTCTCGCTGGTGTGCCTCAGGTTTGGGAGACGATCCGCAAGGGTATTCTCTCCAAGGTCGACGCGAGCGGCTCTCTGAAGAAAAGCGTCTTCAATGGGGCCATGGCCGTCAAGAGGGCCAACATGCCCGTTCTGTCTGACATTGCGGACGCCGTTGTGCTGAGCGGAGTGAAGGCTGCCACCGGGGGACGTCTCCGTCTGGCGATGAGCGGTGGCGCGGCGTTGAGCAGGGAAACGCAGGAATTCTTGTCTGTGGCGCTGGTGACGATGCTCCAAGGTTGGTTCTCTACTGCTTCTATTGACGTACAGAGGATTGAGAGAGGGAATTGCAGGTTATGGGATGACGGAGTCGTGCGCCATGTGTGCGGTGTTGCCGCCCGAGTTGATGCAGTACGGTGTTGTTGGGCTTCCCGTTCCATGCATCGAGATCAAGTTGATCGATGTTCCCGACGCGGGGTACAAGGCGACTGGGAACCCGCCTCAGGGCGAGGTGTGTATCAGGGGGCCTTCGGTGACCAAGGGGTATTACAAGCGTCCTGACTTGAACGAGGACGAGACGATCTTTACCACGGATGGGTGGTTGAGGACGGGAGATGTCGGACAATGGAATCCCGATGGGACACTGACTCTGATTGATCGGTGAGTGTAGCTCGGCGTTTTAGAGTGGCGGATTCGATATCTTGGTTGCGCAGGATCAAGAATTTGGTCAAGTTGCAAGGTGGCGAGGTACGTCGAGTGGGTTTTATGGATGTATTGCTTCTGACGATGAACTATCTGGTCTAGTACATTGCGCTGGAGCGTCTGGAAGCGACGTACAAGTCGTGCAATCTGGTGTCCAACATTTGCGTGCACGCGTCTGCAGAGGCCAAGCAGCCGATTTCGATCATCATTCCGCACGAGCCGAACCTGCGCCACGTCCTCACTCAGCGGTCGTTGCCAGGCGTTGACTCTACATCGCCCCTTGCCGAATTGTGCGACAGCGAGGCGGTGCACGAGTTGGTGCTCAAGGAGTGCAACGTGGTGGGCAGGAAGAATTCTTTCAAGCCGATGGAAATGTTGGAAGCGGTGATCCTGACGCCAGAGGAGTGGACGCCCGAGACTGGGTTGGTGACAGCTGCACAAAAGGTTCAGCGGAGCAAGATTGCCAAGCATTTCGAGGAGAAGATCAAGGTGAGTATGTCGTGGCATCGTGTTTACTGAGCTGACAACGGGGGCCGCAGAGGATTTACAAGAAGCAGTGAGAGAGAGGGCGTGCATACCCACGCATGGATTTTCTTGTTGTTGTTTTCCTTGTTCACTCGCTGTCGTGTATTTTCGTGTCAAATAATGATGTGGTGTGTTTTTCACCGGCGAGGCGATGTTAGTTACGTAATGGCTGTGGTGTTATTGGCGGTGGGCAGGTGCCGAAAGGGCTGCGGCTGCGTCCAAAGTGGCTTGTTGCGACAACCCTCTCTTTCCTTCTCACCACTCGGACCACTCTGGTCTCTCTTTCTCTTCCTTTCCTCGTCCTTGACCTTGTACTCGAGGAGCGTCGACGCTCTTGTCTCACGGTTGTATTAGACGTCATGTCGTCTCAAAATCCGGCAAGTCTTTTGTCCGGTCGTTGTTCGCCTCCGCGACTGCGGAACGATGGAGGTGTCGCTGACGATTCTTGGTTTTGGTTTAGATTCGGAGGAAATTGGTGATTGTGGGTGATGGCAAGTCGTGTTTTTTTTTTCTCCGTTGCTCGAGTCGGTCGACTGACGTGCTCGGCGTTTTGGTGTCACGGTGGGGGGGGTGACGCGACGTACAGGTGCATGTGGCAAGACGTCGCTCTTGTGTTCGTTTGCACTGGGCGAGTTTCCAAAGGAATACGTGCGTCGTGTGTGTGTGCTTTTTTTTGGGGGGGGGCTAACGGTGCCTTGGCGCGCGCGCGGACGGGCGGGCGTGGGCGTGTGAATTAGCAACCGAGTACGTGTCTCGTTGTCGGCGCGCATGGACGTGCAAAGGGGTGACCGATGCGTTCTAGCCATTTTCGAAAACTACGTGGCCGAGATTCGATTGGACGGTAAGCCAGTGCAGTTGGCGTTGTGGGATACTGCGTGCGTGTTTTTTTCCTTTTTTTCCCTTGGAGGTCATGGTCGTTATTTTCGGCTGTAGTGGACAGGAAGAATACGAGGTACGTGTCCTCGTTGCACTGGGGATCGCGGGCGTGGCGGTGACGCAATCGACCAACCACCTAAATCAAAAAGCGTCTACGACCGCTCTCGTATTCCAAATCGCACGTCATTTTGATCGCGTTTGCGATTGACACGCCGGATTCGCTCGAAAACGTGTCTGTCAAGGTGGGTGTGGTCATTTTCTTTTGTCGCTCGTGTTGCTCACACGTATTTTGTAGTGGATCGAAGAAGTCCGGAGCATATGCGGGCCGACGATCCCTATCTTGTTGGTCGGATGTAAAGCGGACCTCCGACCGCCCCCGAATGCGCCTGACATTGAGCGCTATGTGTCGCGTGCGCAGGCGGAGCGGGTGGCTACTGATATTGGAGCGCGTGCGTACAAGGAGTGTTCGGCGCTCAAGATTGAGGGAGTGGACGACGTGTTTGAGGCGGCGACGCGGGCGAGCATGTTGATGCGCGAGGGTGTGCCGTCGGGGACTACGGGTGGGTATCGGTATCGGGAGAGGGGGCAGTCGATGAGCGCGGAGACGGAGGGGGGATGTCAGTGTTGCGTCGTGTGTTGAGCTCATCTGCGTCTGCTATGTATAACTGCTTTTTTTTCCCTTGTTGATGCACTTTGTTCGAGTAGTCATGTCATTTTTTGATTCCCGGACAGTTTATAGTACGCATGGCAAAGCATACATGATTCTCTTTTAGAGCTGTACTGGAACGCCAAACGGACCGCGAGATACGCCGACATCCCTAATCCGACCCGAAGCCACGTCATACACCCAGCCATGAACGGAGACTTGTTTTCCCGCAGCCCACGCCTGCTGGATGGCATCGGTGGCACAGACGTGCTCGACCTGGCGTTTGACATTCTCGTGGACGATGAGGTCGAGAGCACCGCCGGCGGGGGTGGAGGAGAGGTCGAGAGAGGCGATGAGCTCCATGAGGGGTGTGAGCCAGCGTGTGAGGGGGGTCTTTACCTCCGACCCAGTGGCGGTGGCGGAACGAGCCGCAACGGCCTCATAACACGCAGCTGCACCTCCACAGCAGGTATGTCCCGCGACGATCACTGGGGGGGGGTTAGCGCGGATCATTATGTATGCGTGTGGACGTACCGTGTTCGACGCCGACGGTGCCAACGGCGTACGAGAGGACTGCGAGTGCGCTATCATCGTCGGGGTGGCATTGGCTGTATCGGGTAAGACCGGAAAGTGTGAGAAACGTGAGCGTGTACGCACTTGGCAACGTTGCGGTGGACGAAAATGTCGCCCGGACGTGCACCTGTGATGACGGATTCTGGGACACGTGAATCGGAACAACCGAACCAGAGGACCTGTCTGGGAGTGAGCACACGAAGAGGGGGTGAATGAAAAGAGAGAGACCTTTGGTGATTGGCCCTTTGCAGAGTGTTGGAAAAAGCCGGGATCGGCCCGGTCTACTGCGTCTGCCCAAAGCGCGTTTCCGTCGAGGAGAGCGTGCACGGGCGATGTGGGGGGAATCATGGTGCTCAACGGACGAGCGAGTGCAAGAGCGCGTCTAGATAGAATAGTGGGGGTAACAAAAAGACATGTTGTACGCGACGACGTTTTATCAGGGGGTAGTACTCGATCTGATCCCTCGTATGACATAAGCAATTTCATTGTCCGTCCTGTGGAATGCCAACAAAGGCACGCAACGCATCTCGCTTGGCTGCCGTGTCTCCCTTGAGTGGCTGTCCGTATGCCTTGAGCAACACCTCGTACCGTTCCTCTGTCTTTCGTGTTAGTGTAGAACATTTAGCACAGAAAAAACCCACTCGTGATGTGCTCAAACTCGCCCCGTGTCAGCGGGAATCCAGCCACCGGCTTACCGTTGGCCGCGTTGGGCGTCTTCAGCGACGCTTTCATCACCGTCGCGCGTGAATTGTGCAGTCGTGCCGGTAACCGCTCCTGGCTATCCTCACCCGTCAGCACCGACGCGTACCCAGCACACCGCGACTTACTCGAGTCTGACCGTCTCGCTCAGCTCGTTGAGCTTCTTTTCTAGCTCTTCGATCTTGGCCGCTTGCACCGCCACGACCGTCAGCGCACTCTCGTTGTCACCCATGTCCGCACTGCCACTGCCACTGCCATCGACATCGACATTGCCCCGATCCATCGTCAACTTGAGCGACTCAAACTCGGCCAGCACCCTCTCTTGCGTTTGCTCGATCCCGTCGAGCCGGCTCTTGAGCGTACCCACCTCGGCGCTCACGTCTGTCCCGCTAAATGCCGTCGATGGCACCAGCGCGAGCGCTTGCGACGCTGCTGCGATCTGGTCAGCCATCGCAGAGAACGAGGCCGACAGTCGGTGTGGCCAGAGTGGAGGAGGCGGGAGGCGCAAGGACGAGGACGTGTCTGTGGGACGGTCCAGCAAGATGTCGATCGTCGGTGACGACGAACTAGGCGTCGATCCGGAAGAGTCACGCAGGCGGGTGGGCGAGCCAGGGATGCTGTAAGGGTTGGGGAAGACCATCGTGGTGGTGGTGATGGTGCGTGAAACGAGAGAGACGGGGCCTCTATATGGTACCCTGCATGCAGGCACAGCTGGCCCGATCCTGCGTGTGGCTGCGCATGCAGTCGTCGAGATGCCGGTGGGATTGGCCGTGCGGTCATTGGACGGGAGCATCGCCGCGCTATATTCAGTATTCGACGTGTGTGTGCATCTTCTCACGTATTCCAACGATTTCGACATCCCTGTTCACGTCAGTCGAGGCTCATGTCAACGGTATGAACGATACGATCCCTCCGACCTGCCACAGCCAAATTTCCGCCTTAATTGCGTGATCAAGATCACCCCGGTGGTGGCTGAATTGATGGTAGATCTTGGCTGCAAAGTCGATATAGTGTGAGTATTACCATCGTTGGGAAAGGAGATATTGTCGTCGCCAAGGTACCAAGCCAACAAGGGGTGGACAGAGTCAACTTGCCTTCTCATGCGTCGTCGATCGTGGGGTGATGGGCATGTTCACGACCCGACCCCCAAAGACTCTAGCTCTTCCCCGTCACATCATGATCATTTTCCATGCAACCGGCCTCGTCGTTCCTTTAGACTGCTTGTCACCTCAACCTGTCTAACTCGGCCCAAGCCATTCCATACTCCCATAACCATCGATGGGGCAACACGTGGAACCCACTGCGCCATGGGACAAGATGGCACCGCCTGTCAGGTTTGAACCACAAAACTGATAGGCGATGCCAACTTCAACTTGCTCGTCGTGTCGGGACGTCGACGTTGGGCAAGGGTAAGAGACATGTGGGTAGTTGTGGCAGCCGCGGGGGATAGGTGACGCAAAAATCTTGGTCGTAAACTCTCCGAGTCTTTTTTTCTTCTTCGTGTGAGCAATTGGCGTAGATGCTAAACAAGGAACGTTGAGAGATCAGCGTGGAGGGTGACATCTTGAGACATTAGTGCCGTCGAAGTGGCCCGTTTCCGTAGTAGAACGCGAGCTGCCACGCCCGTCTCACCCAACACCCACAAAATGAATACACTGATAAATGGGCACGATCTAATCATTTCGGGCCTGGCTAGCTATCATAACACATCCACGACCACGACCCAACTTGAATGGAAACGTGACCCCCTCTTTCAGACAGCCACTTTATTGACTATCACGGTCAGTTCACCAGTACACACGCACCCACATCCTCACACTGGGCAATACACCATCCAGCCCATCGAGCCTCGACGGTGCCTGACGTGGGTGCACCCGCTCACCCGTACACCGCATGCGTAGCCAGCAAATCCGAAGACCATGAGGGTGTCATACATGATTGCAACTGCTCACTGTGTCAACTGATTTGTGAACGGCGTGGGTTAGCCCGAAAACATGTGCCCTAGTTGTCAGTACAGTAGACCAATTCGCTCGCTCGCGCAGGACTGGCGCTCGATTCAGCCCCTCCCCCCCAACCTTTCTATGCTCTCGGGCGGTCCATCTTCGAGTCCATAGTAGTGGATGGTGGCGGTGAACCCGCGGTGGATCGAACCTGATGGAACGTGGATCGACTAGCCCAGGAATGGCCTTTCGGCGTCTTCGGTTGCGCGCACTTATCCAGGGTCGTACAAGCACTGCCCAACGTTCAAGCGGCCACTGTCAAACGCACGCGCACTGGGTCAGTTCGGGGCGCGGGATTACGACTCGGAAATGCAGGCACCCGTGGATCACACGCCGTGAGTACGTGACGTCCCGTGTTCATTTTCGAGTTAGGCTTTGACACCATTTTCAGGGGTTCGCAGACGGAACATAGCAGTGTCAAAATGGGACTTGGCCTGGTTTGGAGGTGCGTTATCGTACATCATAGGTTGACACAGCCTTGTCTAGTTCGGGACCTCGATATGAGGTATGGGCAATCGCTACCCGTGCAACCGACATTTGACGTGAGACGGCTCATCGATATTCTTGGCTGTAGATCAAATATGGAATAGCGTGCAGGCGAACCACTGGCATTGGCATGGACTCCCGATGTGGCATGATCGTAATCGTACACTGTCGTACTCGAGCTTGGACGCTCACACTGCGCGAGTGGATTCCAGGCAACTTGAAGCGCGAGGAAGGCGTGTCTCCATTACTGTTCCGTTGCACGACAATGCTTACATTGCTATGCGCTGCCGCTTGATTCGATTGGTGTACTAGCAGATCCAGTTCTTCGCACAAGGACTGGCATTTCTGCATCATGGTTTCAGTTTCTGCCTGGAGTCACACGGTCGGACGGGAGACGCAATCGCACTCGTGACGCCGTGTGGCCAACTTTACTACCAAACACGGGTCTCAAATCTTGAACACGCGGACTAATGAGACGACGGATTTTAAAAGCACGAGACTGACAATTTCTAGTGGGCATTCATTCATCTCATCGTACCGTGTTCGACTCTTCCTCGTTGTTCAGCGCCGTTTCTTTCTCGCTGCGCTGTGCCTCTGCTAAAATGCCAGTCTACCTGACGATTCCACATGGAAGACCTCACGCGTCCAGTGTCACGTCCTTCACGCCCAGCGTTCTTCCTTATGCCTTTGAAGGCTGTAAGTCACAGTCCTGCCTACGCACCCTTTATATGGGGATGTGGTTGACTTACACTTGCAGACACCGTATCGTTGCTGAATTACAGACTATGGGTTTTGGAGAGAGATATACCCGACTTTGCGGCAGTATCGCGATGGTCGAGCCCATCAATCTCGGGCTGTCTGAGCCAGGAGGGCGAGTTGTCCAAGGTGGAAGCCACGAGAGTTTCCGTGCAACGAGAGTTTCCGTGCACCGTAAGTCACAAATATTCTTGTTTCATTCTCAACCAGTTCAAGGAACTCACTGACGAACTTGCCAGCCATCGGTTGATAGCTGGACACTGTATTCACCATGGCAGTAGTACTAGTACTAGCACTAGTATGCAACCCTGTCACTTGAGTTCTGTGCTTCCAATATCACTGATTGGGCATTCTGTCTCCTTTTCAAGTTAGGTAGTTTTGCCAAGCTTTTACTATGCTACCTTGCCTGGCAACTTTTGCATACCAGGATTGTATGGAGACCTCAGTTGTTTTACTGTTACTGGTGAGGATGACCTTGACATGCTGCTAATACTGGGAAAGGGATACTACCATGCATTAAAGGGAAGAGGATGGGTGTGTGGTAGTAGACACATTGATATGTATTTCAAAAGGAGGTACACCCTATCAATGGTATGGACTTGGAGTGTACAAGGGGTGTCATTTGAAGCTGGACAGGTCACAGAATGGCAGATCTTGGATGTTCACAGGGAAAAAATGGTAGGGTGAAACTAGATTGTAACCTATGTATTCATACCAATATTTGAATTTGATGGGCAACTTGAAAATGATATCAAGCAACATAGTAAGAGGTAACAAAGATAGCAGAAGGAATATAGAAATCATTTCCAACAAGAGATCCAGGACTCCCCATACAAGGAAAGATCAACATCATGCTGGTAAACATGGTCAGAAGATATAACCAAAGAATGAACTGGAAGACAGAAGGCAGATCTGGACCAAGGGGCAATCCAGCCAAAGTAAGAACCACCAGAAAATTGAATCCAGCCATTGTCCATATGTAAATTACCAAGAGAAAGTAGTGCATCTCTCTTCCACACTTTGATTGAAAAGTCATTAGAACCAGAAACAATATGGGAGCCATCAGGAGAAAAGGAAACAGATGTGACAATATAAGTATGCCCTTGGAATGGACCTGCAACACATTGACCAGTGGTGGCATTCCAAACCCTGATGGTCTTGTCCCAAGAGCCAGAGACAATGTACCTGCCATCAGGTGAGTAGGCAACAGATGTGACATGACATGTATGCCCCTCAAATGGACCTGCCATGCATTGACCAGTGGTGGCATTCCAAACCCTAATAGTCTTGTCCCCAGAGCCAGAGACAATGTGTCCTCCATCAGGGGAGTAGGCAACAGAACAGACAAAGCCTGTATGCCCCTCAAATGGACCTACCACACACTTAGTAGTAGCATTCCAAACCCTAATGGTCTTGTCCTCAGAGCCAGAGACAATGTGCCTACCATTAGGTGAGTAAGCAGCAGAAGTGACACAATCTGAATGTCCCTTGAATGGGCCTGCCACATGTTGACCAGTGGTGGTATTCCAAACCCTGATGGTCTTGTCCTCAGAGCCAGAGACAACATGCCTACCATCAGGTGAGTAGGCAACAGATCTGATATAATGAATGTGTCCCTGAAATGGACCTGCCACACGTTGACCGGTGGTGGCATTCCAAACTCTGATGGTTTTGTCCTGAGAGCCAGAGACTATGTTCTTCCCATCAGGGGAGTAGGTAACTGAGAAAACAGACCCTGTGTGTCCTTTGAATGGACCTGCCATACATTGACCAGTGATGGCATTCCAAACCCTGATGCTTCCATCACCAGATCCAGAGGCAATATGCCTGCCATCAGGTGAGTAGGCAACAGATCTGACATAATCTGTATGCCCCTTAGATGGGCCTTCCACATTTTGACTGGTAGCATTCCAAACTCTGATGGTCCTGTCATCTGAGCCAGAGACAATGTCCCTACCATCAGGTGAGTAGACAACAGATCTGATATAATCTGTATGCCCCTCAAATGGACCTGCCACACATTGACCAGTAGTGGCATTCCATATCCTGATAGTGGTGTCATCAGATCCAGAGACAATGTGCCTACCATCAGGTGAGTAAGCAACAGATCTGACATAATCTGTATGCCCCTGAAATGGACCTGCCACACATTGACCAGTGGTGGCATCCCAAACCCTGATGGTTTTGTCATCACAGCCAGAAACAACATGCCTGCCAGCTGGAGAGTAGGCAACAGATCTGATCCATCTTGTATGTCCCTGAAATGGTCCTGCAACACATTGACCAGTAGTGGCATTCCAGATCCTGATGGTCCTGTCATCAGATCCAGAGACAATGTGCCTACCATCAGGTGAGTAAGCAACAGATGTGACACAATCTGTATGCCCCTGAAATGGACCTGCCACACATTGACCAGTGGTGGCACCCCAAACCCTGATGGTTTTGTCATCACAGCCAGAAACAACATGCCTGCCATCTGGAGAGTAGGCAACAGATCTGATCCATTTTGTATGTCCCTGAAATGGATCTGCCACACATTGACCAGTGGTGGCATCCCAAATTCTGATGGTTTTATCATCAGATCCTGAGACAATGTGCCTAGCATCAGGTGAGTAGGCAACAGATTTGACATGATCTGTGTGCCCCTGAAAAGGACCTGCCACACATTGACCAGTGGTGGCATTCCAAACCCTAATGGTACAGTCCCCAGAGCCAGACACAATGTGCCATCCAGTAGGAGAGTGGGCAACAGATAGCACATGACCAGCATGCCCCTGAAATGGACCTGCCACACATTGACCAGAAGTGGCATTCCAAACTCTGGAAGTTTTGTCCTCAGGGCCAGATGCAATGTGGCTCCCATCAGGAGATGTGACAAGATCTGCATGCCCTTGCAAGGTATGAACCTCTGCTGGCCAGGTGGCTGGATGTCCTGAGGTGGTAGAGACATGCTTTTGAAGGTGCTCAACCCACAATTTGCAAAGTGGAGAGCTGAAGGGGGTCTGGGGAATGGCTGATAGATAGAGGTGGGGGGTGGATTCTCTGAGGACAGGAGCAAACACTTGAATGAACAGGCATGCCTCTGATGCAAGAGTGGCAATCTGTTGGCCCTAATAGTAATTTGATTAGTACCCCTGCTTAGTATCATGGTTGATCTCACCTTGGCCCAATCCGTCAGGATGGTACAAGTCTCTATGGCAGATGGGATAGATAATAGTGGGGAGGAAAGGGAGAGGAGGCTGATGGCTTCAAGCCAGTAGGGGAAGAAGTCCTTGAAGAAGGTAGTCACCTCATCCACCAAAGCTGGGCTATGTTTCAAATATTGCAGGTGGTACATCCAGCATTGGCATGAGTATGATAGATGGGGAGGGATGGCCTTGTTGACCCGACTTGGCAGGTCAGGGATGTCACTATTACGGTCTCGAGAGTCCTTGAGGTCACAGATATTGAACCTGAGCATGTTCCGCATGCACGAGAGTAATGCACGGCCGAGGAAGAGTGAATCTTCAGGTAGAATACGGACATAGAAGGCCAAGCTACGAGCCTCGTCCAGTAAAAAGTCACGGAACGAGTGGTGAAGTGGTCGGATGGGCGTTTGCTCGTCAAGAACTCCATCTAGCAATGACGCCAGGACTGGAATGATATCTCGGATCTCCAGGTCGCCAAAGAGTGTCGAAAGTGAAGGGAGAGGTAGTGGTTCTTTGAGTGCAAGCACGACAGTCATCACATCCCGAAACCGGCGTTGCGAACGCTCCGAAGCAAATAATTGCAATAGTATGCTCCGATACAGCTCATCCAGCGGGGATACGCCATTGCTGTTATTGGTCTGCAGGAGTATCTCGAGCCGCTCGCGTGGGTTGAGTCCTATGCCGAACCCTTTAATGAAGCTGCATGCCGTGGATGCCCACTGGAAGAGGTGTTGGGAATGACGGACGAGAAGCCGACACCACTCCTCATTAGGCCAAGAAGACTCGAGTTCGGTATACTGATGAAGGGACTGGCGAATAAATTTATAGATATCTCCATCGACAACGTTGTCCGGGACGTCGCTCATTTGTTTGCAGACGATCTGAGGGCCAGGAGGAAGTGCGGCAAGGATGTCATTCTCTGGGCGAGCAGTAATGAGGAAACGAAGGTTGGTGGGAAGGTTGTTGTTAGCTATTTGCGCAGAAAGGGCTTGTAGGAGCTGGCGGCGATCGGCTGAATCACCACTCTCGTCAAGGGCATCGATGACAATGACGAGTGGACCGATAATGTGGAGGTGCTGGCTAGGTTCGATAATGAGCTTCTCTAGTTGCCTGGATGGCGAAGCCGACGCGTGAAGCGCTCGATTCTCTTTCACGATTCCCCAGAACACGGACTTGTACTGCGGATCGAGGTCCGAGAGGTCACGTGCAATAGTGCTGAAAAGATTTTCTGGGTTGCGGCTCGCATTACTTCTGGCGAAACAATACGACGAGCCTAGCCGCTTTTGACCATCATATAGCCGAGCAATTGAGTGAGCCACTGCAGACTTGCCCGATCCAGAGACGCCAGTGAGAAGGCACACTTGCGGAGCACCTTCGTCGAGATTGTTGAATACATCGCAAATCTCAGCCAGGAAGGACTCCCGCGTCCCCGGCAGGCATCCCTTCTCCTGCGCATACCTAGCCCCTGACGCATACGGCATGTCGTTCAGGTCGATGGCTTTTACTGTATATTTCGTATCCGTGAACATCCGTCCGTGAACTCAATGATCTTGCCCTACCGACGTGCTCTACAACATTCATCATACGAATGACAGTGATCTCTGTTTGCACCGAAACTCCTTCCAAGAGAGCAGTCTTGAATTCTTGCAACTTGATCTCGTAATCCGTGATCCTTGCATCGATGTTAGACATCTTGTATCTTGCCGTGCGAATCCCTAGCATACGGAAATCAGTAGTAGTCACTGTGTAACTAACGATGACTGACTAAAGTTCGCCTTGGGGTATTCGATGATGAAGTACCCACACTCCGTCACCTGCTGGAGCAGAAGTGTGATAGTCTCCACGTGCGCCTCGATTCTCTTCAAGGGCTCAACATCTTCGACGAACGTGAAGACGTCGCTGATAACGCCTGCTAAGTGAATGATCCGGTCGTCACAATTTTTCTGCGCTGGGAGAACCTGTATGAAGCATCGCTAGCGATCAATAATGACATGCACATTGAGCATTATACTGGCCTTGCTCGCAGTGGATATAACAGACCAAGCCAAAGATGCGTAGGGGTGAATCTGTAGGGGAATCAGATGGTGACGGGGCCAAGACATTAGACATCAAATACTTCTACGATGCCTTCTACAATCCTGTTAAAGATCTCCATCCTTCGCAACAGAGCTCCTAACGTAATTTCGTGCGTTTGTACCGTGGCCATGATATCTGTATGGACATTGACCACCAGGTCCAGTGTGTCGACGATTGCGGGCGAGCCATGTGAGCTGACGGTTGGTTCCGCCGAAGCGACGGCATCCGTAGCTTGACGGTCATCTGCGTTAGCTTCCTCGCGTGGCTCAACAGTCAACGTGAACTTGATCACAACCTCCGAAAGATCGGGTTCATCGGGGATATCCTTGCGAAGAGTCGCCTCAAGCACTTTGATCGTAGAGATTGTGTCAGTAGAACATGTCATACACGATGTCTTCGTACCTCCATCCTTCAATTTCCCCAATATGTCGCCGATAGTATCAGAGAAACTCCCGACCAGCTTGGTATTTTTAATACGGTACTGCTCGTAAAGTTGTACGAGGAGAACGGAACAGCCGTCTCCGTCACTGACAACGTTCAGTTCTCTGACATTAGACCGTGGAAATGAACCCACAAATACAACGGTTTGTCCCAAGAAGTACGATCCTTTGCTTCTGTTGCGATCTCCGTCGACCGCAGGGTATCACCTACGGAAAATTCGACATAGAATCGTCTCGCAACCCGGGATTTACCCTGCTTTTCAATACGAAGCTCGATGTCTAAAAGACAGTTAATCCATGTAACGAAAGATTATCGTTACAAGCTTACCTTTGATGGTGGTTGACTTCGCCCTAGAACTACGTTCAGTACATTCCCAACGCAGCCATGGAGGTACATACGCGATATTTTGAGTTGTATTCATGGCGTTATAGGTGAAGTGGATGACTAGCGGCGGAGAGAGATGCGTAACGGAACGAAGTTGGGAGGCGAACAAGCCTCAGTGATACCGAGTGGCGATACTCAAGTTCAAACACCGCTAAACCGTCGCTGGACCTGGCAGTGAGGAGCTTCAAGAAGCGAGTTTCACAAGTCGAACCTGGTCTAGCGAACAGCGACCTTCTCCTGAGAATGTTTCACTAGCACAGGTCAGCCTCTGAGTCTCACTTGCCTGCACGATGCTCTCCGTGGTTGGCTCAATCCGTCGCACAGCCTGTTGCCCACGTTCCTCAAGAACCGCATCCTCGAGGACCCTCGGGGGCTTCCCAACACGTCTAGAATTGACCGGAACGTCGTCTTCGAGAATCCCACGCTTGGGCAGCTAGCAAGCCATCTGATTCGATACGTGGTCGGCGCAGGCGCCTGTCCCATAGCCGTTCCAGATCTCAAAGCAAACATCGACAGGTTGCCATACACTCCAACCTGGGTGGTGCCGGGAAGGTGCTATCGTCGTCACGTCGTGTACGCGCTCAACCGGCCCTTCAAGAACGAGCGCGATCCAACACCAACGGCACGCTGTGTTCGACCTCGACAAAGACCTCCTCGTTTGACAAAGCACCTCTACGTCGAGGGCGACACGGCACGACCGAACCTGTCGCTCGATGCCCGCCGGGACATACGCCGAGATCCGCAATGCGGTGATGGTGATCACACCGAATGCGTGGCGCCTCGAATTTAATTTGGTGTTGTCCTCGTTTGAGCCAAACATGAGGGTGCGACGGAAGAAGTAGTTGAGTTTACGAGGTTTGTAACGGAGATGACGCAGCGGGTAAGCAAGACGATGCGAGGGCTCGAGCCAATCTCGGGCGTTCAAGATGCGGCGCAGTGGGGGTGATTATTGGGTCTCGGTTGGCGCGTTCTCAGAAGGTGTACTGACGTAGACGTGTTAGTGGCGACGGGAAATGCCTTGCAGTGGGCGAGCCAACGTTGACTCAGTAGAGCAAATCAGAAAGCTTGCCAGAGTTATACTATACGTACAGCATAGTACGTATGGTGAGCATAATAGCAATGACCTGAACTGTCCTTGTTCTCGCGACCAGGCAACAAGTAGTAGTCGAAATCATGGGATCCGTGGCCAGGAGCCTAATAATAATCAGGAGGATTGACTCGTGGAAGCGGATGGTTGTCCATTTTCCTCCTCTTCTCCAGGTGGATCGGCTGACATTCCACATTCACACTGCCGCTGCCGCAAAAGTCAGAACGACACCGTGAATCTAGGGAGCGGGCTCACCTGTTCCGGACTTGCCCATAGTGCCGTCAATTGATCTTCAAGCCGTGGAATAGCCTGACGATTGTCAATAGCAAGCTTAAACTATGCCACACCGTGAGCGAGATCAAGCCCAGGTATTGAAGACAATCGTACATCAAGTTTATCGGAGACGGCTTTAACCGAGGCCATGTATGCTGTGATCGTCTGAAGGTCCGCCTCGTGCAAGATGAAACGAGCACTACCGTCTCTACCCGAAATGCTTGTCACGGCCTTTTCAAGATTGTCGAGCTCTCTAAAGTGATGGTAAGCATCATGTTCCTTCTTTGCTACGGCGACTCAAAGTAACCTACCTTTGAAACAAACTCAGTGCTCTTTTCATATCTCTGGACAGCACAGATCGCATCGCATACTGTGTGGTCTCATCGAGCAGCCATCCAGAGCACGCTATCAATTGGACGATCACATGATGAGTGCCGCCCATTTCCTTAAAAACCTCTGAGTAGTTCCCGACTGTCAAAAGCGGGGAACGGACCTGGATAAGTTGAGCCATGCTCAAGGCCGTCCCGATCATTCCTCGAAGCATCGGGATATTACCCATGTCAGCCATCTCATGGGCAAGCTCGAGAACTCTGATCGCAACCGAGAGTGTAGCCTGTCGACCATACATCTTACAAACCGAAAGAGTGCTCTCGGCCGTACTGTCCACGGGTGTAATAATACCAGAGGCAATTTTTGAATCATCTGTCGGCAGAGCTACAGTTAGCCTCAGAAACACTGGATCTAATTGCGGAGTGCCTGCCTGGGGATGAACGCAACGGACGGCCAGCTGAAGGCCCTCTTGGACTTGTTTGCCAACGAACGTCGTTAAGCAGCTTTGTGCAGAATATTCTCGCTTTTTCTGCGGGGTGGGTTGGGCGACGATCTAGGACCTTTGCTGCTAATGTTTCTTGAAACGGCAATCCACGATCGACCATTTCCTGCTGAATTTGAAGCGGGGTGCGCCTCTGGCCGGATCTCTCCAAGTCTAAACGATTAATGATCTCCCACGCTGATTCAAGGGTGCCTTGAAAACGACAAGTGCGCGAGCCGTGGCGTATCATATCCTTCCAGAAGACCGAGGAAAGGTTTTCTTCCCTCTTGGAACCAACTGATAGGTCCTCAACTTCGTCCCACATCGTTGTAACAAGGACGACGTTCTTCATGTTAGTTTTGCCACAAAGGCCTTTGAATACGGCAAGGTCCCTTCGAGAGGCTCCCGCCACCCTGTTGTCCGAGATACGGTGGAGATAAAGAAGACCGGACAGCATGATATTTTTCTGGTACCTATAAATGTTAAGTGACGCCGCAAAGCTCAACAACACTCTCATTTCTACTCACGTCTCCTTCAGCCAATGAGCTATGATCTTTAGGATCTGAGTGTCAGAAAGGTACGTGTCGTCGAATCCGGGTGTGTCCACCAAAACAACATTCCGACGACCGTCAGGATGGGGACAGCGGACAGGTTGTACCGTTCGTGTCTGGGATACCAGGTTGTTGGTTATCACGATCTTCTTCCCCCCAGCCGCCTTGTCAATGAACTGCGGATACCTTGAGCATGAGTTGTAGAGTCTCGCGTCGATACTAACTCACCGAACTCTTGCCTACCCTTGTTATCCCCATTACCCTAATGGAATGCATAATGAGTCTGAGTCATATAAAGCGTAACTCAGGAAAACATACGCGATTACTATGTCATCCTCGTTGATGGGTTCGCGATGATTGCTGGACTGGGCACCGCGAACTGCAGTCGGAGCGCTGGATCCAGAGGGGTTCGGAGGATGTTGGTGACTCGAGGACGCGACATGAGATGCAGAGTTGACACCGTGCTTCGAAACAGGGGTCAAGCTTTGGTGAGAAACCATACTCTGATTCGAGTTAGAACCGACGAAGGAGTGACTCGAAAAAGGGAAGCAAGCAAAAAAATTGTGCACCCTCACCGCCCAGAATACAGTATAGAAGCACGAGGTCAACTCGTGCTCGCACCACGTCACCGGGCCGCCGGCACCCCAAGAGATGCTACGGCGCCAGTGGCAGCCAGCAGCATCAGCAACGTGGATGAGGACAGTGACTCGGACGTTCTCGCTGGACACATGGTAATTGTGAGTCTGGTAACCAGCCGGGCTGCTGTCGATCCCAATTCGGAGGCAGCCATCATGATAGAAGGTCTGGTAAATTTCGTTGGTCAACTTGAAGAGGCTGCGCGAATTGCTATTCGATAATCCCAGTTTGGACTTAGACGAGACCACGTGCCAGTAGGATAACTACCAATTAGGACAGTTACCAGTCAATTTCTTCTCGACATCGACGCTCTTGTAGATTCTCTATCCCACACGAATACTTGGCGCCGACACTTCCATGTTCGTGTTCACACAGCCGACCCGCTTTCGCTCTCGTGCTTGAGTATGTGCACCCGCGCACAGCATCTAGGCCGTCATCTCGTACGCAACAAGTTGTAGAATGTAGTGTACATAGTCGATTACAATTACAATATCATTGCCTTGCTTGCAAGGCCAATATTTGCATCCCTATCTCAGATAGCCAACAAACGTAGTAACGAATAGCTAGCACGAGGATCAATGCAGACATACTAGATATACAGAAGCTGGAAGCACATGAAAACAACACGGAACTTGCAGAGACGAACACAAAGACGCTGAAGTAATCGTAGCAGGTTTTTACAGGGTGAATGAAGAACTAAGCCGGTGGATAATCCAGCTCGACGGCTTTCTGTAAAACATAGCATTTCATCAGAATCACGGAGCGTGATGACGAACCGGACTTACTGCACGGGATTTTTGTCCATACATCCACAGGAGGAAACGCCTGGATAGCGGAACCTTCATCTCCTTTATCTGCTCCATAGTTTTCTGTACCTGCGCATCCATTTTATCATGTTCGTCCTGCAGAATCTTTGCCAAGTTTGAGTCGTTCTGCAGTTTCGCCTGTCCCGCGAGCTCCTTCAGTGTCTTCTTCTGCTCCGCCAGGTCCTTCTGGAGTCGGCTATATATGACCTTGGCCGCCTCAGTCTCGTTCAGGTGCTTCCGCTGTTCGACCAGCTCTTCCTGCAGGAGCAGCTCCTGGAAATCTTTCACCAGACAGAGAAGTTCGTCTACAAGACCCCACGCAGATGTAGAAGAATTGTAGAACCGTCTAGCAATGGCACCTTCTTCTATCAGTACCCGCCAAAAGTTTTCCGTCAGCTGGGTCTCCCTTTGTGCTGCCACTTCTCGGTCCTTCGCTCGGTCCCACATGGACATAACCAGACGCGCTCGGTGCAGGGGTATATCGCCGCAAAGCCCACTAAATATCTGAAGATTCTTGTAAGCGGAACCAGACATAAAATTGTCGGTGATTCTGTGCAAGTAGAGTATCCCAGCGATTTTGAGCGTGGTCCCGTCTTGATACCTTTGCATGTGTTGGAAGGAGTGTTAGAAATAGTACACGATATGACGTACTTTTGTATGAGCCAGTCGGCAATTAGCTTTAAGATCTCGGAGTCTGGCCGATAAGTATCATCAAAACCAGGCGTGTCGACCAACACGACACGACGACCATGGTGCGAGATAGGGTATGGTGTGACATTCTTGGTGTCGGACTCGAGGAGACCCGCTTTTCGTTGCTCTGCATTCCCAGTGAGTTTGTTGATCAACTGAGTAGTCTTAACCTGAGAATTCTGTGCCAAGAGTACTACTGAAAACACTCTTACATTAGTCTTGCCGGACCCAGTGGGCCCCATAATACTGTCACACTGCGTCAGCGCACTGACGACAATCTCCGAAGAGAATACCCACACGATAATAAAGTCGCCTGGGTCTGGCTTGAAGCGGTCTTTGAACAACATCATGATGCTTTGGGCAGAGTTATCGGCAGTGGACGTGGTCGAGCAGAGGAAATGGAGTAGGGTCGTCAAGTTCTGCAAGGCAGAAGTTGGGCACCCTCGTGTATTTGCTCGTGTTCAGCGACTGACTAAGTCGCCTTGTAGCATGTCCTGGAGGTTCCATGACGTCTCGTGTGAGCAAGTCGTGCAAAACGCGTGTCTGGAGTCTGGCTAACTTACTACCCATTCTCCGTTCGTTCGGCGCATGGCACACAGATATTTGAAGGTTGGGCATGGGGTTGATGGGAATTATTTGTGCGCATAGCCATAACCATCAATTCTCGGTTGTAGTAAAAGGTCCAGGGACTGGGGGCCTCCACTACCTTGTGTATACAACCACTTCGCCGCGATCGAACGTGTGTGTGCTGCCAGTGGGTTGGGTGTGACTGACCCAGCCTCCTGTTGATTACATAACGGACAAGCATCATGATGATGATGAGACCTCGTGTTTCTGTTCCGCATTGCTCAGTGCTTCCCTCACTCATGGTACTCCTCCTTCGTCTCTTCTGGTAATTAGAGTATGGTTTGTAACCGAGGTTTGAAATTTTGACCCTTGCATCGAATCACGGGTTTCAACTTCGCATCCACAGAGACTAGCGCGAACATCTCTCCTTGCCCAACCACAACTCCCCCAGCAACTTATGCCACGTCCCCGAGTCACCAACATCTTCCGAACCACCCCGGATCCAGCGTTCCAGATAATGCTGCAGTTCGTGGCGCCCAGTCAAGTAGTTCCATCGACGTAGATGACATAGTAATCGCGTATGTTCTCCTGGAGTCACGCTTTGTATAAATCAGACTTATCCTGTATTCCATTAGGGTAATGGGGATTACAAGGGCGGGGAAGAGTTCAGTAAGCTATCGGTGCGAGACTCTACACCCCATGCTCATGTATTCGCAGTTCATTAACAAGGCGGCTGGGAGAACGGAGATCATGATAACCAACGACTTGGCATCCCAGACGCGAACGGTACGACCTGTCCGCTGTCTCCATCCTGACGGTCGTCGGAATGTTGTCTTGGTGGATACACCCGGATTCGACGATACACATCTTTCTGACGCTCAGACTCTAAGGATCTTAGCTCATTGGCTGAAGGAGACGTGAGTAGAGCTCAGAGTGGTCGAGCGTTGACTCAACATTTACAGGTACCAGAACAATATCAAGCTGTCTGGTCTACTTTACCTCCATCGGATCTCAGACAACAGGATGGCAGGAACCCCGCTCCGGCATCTTTCCGTATTCAAAGAGCTGTGTGGCGAAAATAGCATGAAGAACATTGTCCTTGTTACAACGATGTGGGACGTCGAAGACGAATCAGTTGGTTCCGAGAGGGAAGAACAGCTTCTCTCGGTCTTTTGGAAGGATATGATCCGCCTCGGCTCGCGCACTTGTCGTTTTCAAGGCACACACGAATCAGCTTGGGAGATCATCAGTTGTTTGGACTTGGAGAGATCCGGCCAGAGACGTGCACCACTTCAGGTTCAGCAAGAAATGGTTGACCGCAGGTTGCCGCTTCATCAAACAATAGCAGCAAAAACTTTGCTCCGTTCCCTCACCATGCGTGTAGGAAAAGCTAAAAAGCTCTGGACAACGCTGCGTAACAGGGCTCGTGGGAGAACCTGCCCAACAGAGGATCCGTCTCTCCTTGAGTTGCATACATCCCAAGACCGGTCGTCCACAATCGGATCAAACTCTTCGGAGGCTAGCTGGTCTGTAGTTTCGTTCCATGAATTACCTCTCGTGTTCCTACTCCCCTGTTTAGGCCAGCCGAGAGCACCCTCTCGGGTTGTAGTGTGAGTGGCCGACAGAATATATCCTCAGCTACAATCGAAGTTCTCGGGATTGACCATCAGAGGGTTGACATACACAACGTCCCCGTGCTTCAAGAAATAATTGGGACGGCCTTGAGGATAGCCCATATCATCCAGGTCAGTACCCCGCTCTTGACGGTCGAAACTGCTCAGAGGTTCTTAAGGGGATGGGCGGCACTCATCATGCGATCGTCCAAGTGATAGAGTACTCTGGACGGCTGCTCAATGAGATCACTCAGCACGCGATGCGATCTGCCAGTGTGCTGTCCAGAGATATGAAAAGAGCACTGAATACTTTTCAAAGGTAGGTTGCTTGGAGTTGCCGTAGCCAAAAAGGGTCACGCATACTTACCGTCACCTCAGAGACTTCAACAAGCTTGAAAAAGCTGTGACAAACATTTCGGGTAGATACAGTATTGCTCGCTTCTTCTTGCAGGAGGCGGACCTTCAGACGATTACGGTATGCACCGCCTCGATAAAAGCCGTCTATGATAAACTTGATGTACGATTATCTTCGACACCCGAGCTCGATCTCGCTAACGGTGTGACATAGATTAAGCTTGCCATCGACAATCGTCATGCCATTTCACGGCTTGACGATCAAGTGACGGAGCTATGGGCCAATCCAGCGCAGGTGGGTTCACTCCTTACATTCACTGCGTTGTTTCTTATTTTTGTATCAGCGGCAGTGTGAATGTGGAATGCACGACATTCCATCTGGAGACGCACAGGAAATGGGCAGCCATCCACTTCCACGAGTCTGACTTTTCAATCCTCGCAATTACTAGGCACCTACATGATTCCGGCAATCAGCTGTAACTTAGAAGTGCTGGTCACTAAAACAAGGAAGGTTTAGTTCGTCGCTGATATGTACTGTTGCACGTATATAACTTTTACAAGCATTCTTGATTTAGCACCAGTTCTACTATGGAGTCTATGTTGGCTTTCCCACTCAACCGAACCAAAGGGCCCTGTGTCGAGATGAGCGTCAAAACAGGGGGGTGAGTGTGAAGAGAGAACCTTTGGTGATTGGCCTCACTGGCATGAATTACAGTTGGGAGATCGGGCCACCGAGTGCTAGAAACAATCCCAATAGGTCATGCGTCTATTAGGCTATTCTGCGGAACATGAAAATCTTACCCTTTCATACTTACTCACAGGGTGGTATCTTGGGCTCGGGTCCTTCAGGTCCCTCTGTTCCCCCTGCCCACCCGGCGCTTCTAGTACCGTTCCTGCTCCCTCTTTCTTGGTGCTTTAATTTTTTTCCAAAAAAAAACAACCATATCTAGCCTATCTGTACACTTGATCTCGTGCAATCGCATTCTCGTATTGACCTCTTTCATTGCTTTGGTGTGCAGTTTTTCCCAAGAGTTGGGGACTTGGCGCAAGCGCGCCGTTACCGATGTATATCGTATATATGACACCCTGCATGCAGGCACGATCGTGGCTGCGCATGCATCGTCGAGATGCTGGTGGAATTGGCTGTGCGGTCATTGGACGGGTCGTGACGCAAAAGCCCGAAGGCGGTCGGTCCGAGGAAAAATGCTACCTATGCACGCATTTTCATAGGGGGTGTGAGGCTCCGTGCACTACCTGGTGTCCCCGGTTAAGCAGGGGGCCTGGGTAGCTCGATACCCACTAAAACCACAAGATTCGTGGTCCAGTCGTGTGGTAGGGTTTTGGGGTTAGTGACGAGCTGGGCTATATTCAGCACCGAGTCGATTTGTGTGTGCATCTTCTCACAGATTTCGATATCGCTATTCACGTCAGTCGACCCTCGTATCAAGGAAAGCCCCGTATGAAGGATACGACCTCCACGCATGGTGCACAGCGAGCGTCTTGCCTCCGACGTGCACGGCAGCACGCCACAGCAAAATTTCCGCCTTGATCTTGCTCGTTTCGATCAGCGGCGGTCTGGTTGAATTCAATTGACGATGGATCTTGGCTTACCATCGTTGGAAATGCGGGATTGTCGGCGTGGAGCCGCATTGCCAGTGAGTATGGTCGTCGCCAAGGTACCAGAGTGCGTTTCCATGGAAGAAGGATGAACCAGAATATTCGAATGCGAGTTCAAGGACAGTCGACTTGCCTTCTCACACCCTCGGCTTGGCATGCGCACGCCCTGGTCGTCGATCGTGGGGTGATGGTAATAGCTGGAGCAGCTACGATGCCGCGGGTATCCAACCTCCGAACGCAATGCGACTCGCTCTACTAGCTTTTGCATGCAACGGTTGCAACCGGCCTCGTCGTTCCTTTAGACAACCACTTTTATCTTTTGAATCTGACGGAGAACGCACAGAAAGGTCCATGTCGTCCGTCGTTATACCTCGCAGAGTGCATTGAAACGGTATCAAGTACGAGCTGCTTGTCACCTCGACCTGTCTAACTCGGCCCAAGCCATTCCATCTCCTCTCGGGCGATACCATCGATTGGTGGCGATGATTGTAGGTGCACCTGCGGTGGATTGAACGTTGGTCGACTATCCAGGAATGGCCTCTTCGGTTGCGTGCACTACCCAGGGTCGTACAAGTACTGCCCAACGTTCAAACGTCCACTGTCAAACGCACGCGCCCTTGGTCGGTTCCGGGCACGGGATACGACTCGGAAATGCAAGCACCCGGTGATTGCACGCCGTGAGTATGTACGTGACGTCCCATTTTCATTTTCGAGCTTGGCTTGACATCATTTCCAGGGGCTCGCAGATGGAACTTGAACATAGGGATTTGGCCTGGTTTGCGACACAGCATTGTCTAGTTCGGGGACCTCGGTATGAGGTACTGTATAGGCAATCAATTTGCCCGTGCCACCGACCTGTGACGTGAGACGAGCGCATCGATATTCTTGGCTGGTGGTTGGCAAGTATGGCATAGCGTGCAGGTGAACCACTGGCATTGACATCGATCCCCGATGTGGCATCGTCGTTGTACACTGTCGCCCTACGCGCGCTTGGACGCTCACACTGCCCAAGTGCATTTCAGGCACCTTGGAGGGCGGAGGTTCTCCCGGTTGGCGACAAAGGCGCGTCTGCATGACAGTCGTGTCGCACCACATCTTGTCCCATCGTTCACCCAACTTGGTCTAGCGAACAGCGACCTGCCTCGAGAACGTTTACGGTTTGCGAGCGTCTTGTGGCCCCCTCCGACGTGCATAGTGGCAGCATGCTGTGGGCCTGATTGTCGTCCTTTTCAGGAACGTTGCGGCTGAATGGGCATTACTATTACTTAGAGCCTAGAGGGGGGGCTGGGACCCGAAGGGTCCTAGCGCTGAGTCTGTGTGCGAAGAGGGACGCTCGGGCTTGCGTCCTGTTTGCTCGTCCGTCGGGCACCCCTCTCAGGTTCTGAGGATCGGGGTCGGACCACCCAGCCGAAGATTGGCGTGCATGGGGTGTACAGTACGAGTAGGGACAAGTAGGAAACGGGGGGTGGAAGCGGTTTCGAGCCGACGAAAGCTCTCGTCAGGGGGCTTGACCGCTACCCCTACCGCTTATTCTTCCGAGACCGTTTAGGGTACCAGCTACCAGCCTTACGCCCTCCCAAGTGGACCTCTCCTGCTAAGAGGAGCTGCAGAGGTGCTAGAACATGCAGACGTTACGACCTCCGGTTAGGCTTGGTCAGTATGAATGGATGGGTGGGAGCTTCCAGCCAGGGGGAATCCCAGATATACTGGCTCGAGGCCAGGTCTCCAAGTTCCACAGGTACTTCGAGCAGAAAGTGCCCTTTCGGGACATCGATCGGCATTTCGCTGCCATGTGCAGATTTCACAAGTTGTTCATGACTGGTGTCGAGTAATTTACTCCTACTAAACCGCTGTGGGGAACGTTGGAGCAAAACAAAGTTGTATACTCATCGAAATGTCAAACCGTACAATATTGCCTTGCTTACGAGGCCAGTATTCGCAGCCAATCTCGAGTAGACAATAGACGAGGACGATAAATAGCTAGCACGAGAACCAGTGACAAACATACTAGATACGCTAATGGAAACACAAAAAAAAACGGGCACAGAACTCACAGGGTTGCAGGGAAACCGAAATCATGAGACGTTTCTAACTAAGCTTGGGGTCAATGCAACTCAACAACTCTCTGTAAAACGTAGCATCCCATCAGACACAGAACATGACAACGAGCTAGACTTACTGCACGGGAATTTTCTCCAGACAGCCACAGAAAAACACGCCTGATCGGTGGGATCTTCATCTCTTTTAACTCCTCGAATATCTTCTTTGCCTGTGCCTGCGTTTTATCGCGACTCTCCTGTAGAACCCTGACCGAATTTGGATCGTTCTGCCATTTTACCTCTCCCTCGAGCCCCTTCAGCGTCTTCTTCTGCTCCGCCAGGTCCTTCTGGAGCTGCTTATATATAAACTTGGCGGCCTCAGTCTCGTTCAAGCGCTTCCGCTGTTCGACGAGCTCTTCTTGCAGGAGAAGCGGGTGGCAGTCATTCCCCATCCAGAGAAGATCCTCTACAATACCCAACGCAGAAGATGATGAATTGTGGAACCGTCTAGCAAAAGCGCCTCCAGCTATTAGTCCCTGCCAAAACTTGGATGCGAGCTGGGTCTCCCTTTGTGCTGCCACATCTTGGTTCTTCGCTTGGTCCCACATGGTCGTAACCAGACGCGTTCGGCATAGTGATGTGTCGCCGCAAAGCCGACCAAATATCTCGAGGTTCATGCGAGTAGATCTGGGCATGGAGTTGTCGATGATCCTATGGAAGTAGATCATCCCAGCAATTTTGAGCGTGGTCCCATCTGGATACCTTTGCATGCGTCAATAAGGGGGTTACAATCACTCGGACATGGCATACTTCTGTATAAGCCAGTCGGCAATTAGCTTCAGGGTCTCCGAATCCTTCCGATGCGTATCATCGAAGCCAGGGGTGTCGACCAACACAACACGGAGGGAGGGATAATAGTACGGGATAGGGTATGGAGTGACATGCTGGGTGTCGGACGCGAGGCCACCCGCCTCTCGCCGTTCTGGATTCCCAGTGAGTTTGTTGATGAACTGATCAGTCCTAACCTGAGAATTTGGCGTCAAGGGTATGAGTGCAAAGACACTCACATTAGTCTTCCCAGTTCCCGTTGGCCCCATAACACTGTTTTACATAATTGCGTCAGTACTGACGATAAACATGGAAGAGGATACCCACACAATAACAAAGTCAGCTGGATCTGGGTTGAAGTGGTCTTCGGATGACATGCTTTCAAGTTGGGCAGAGTTAGTGACCGTGGACGTGGCCGAGTGGAGAGGATGGAGTAGGGGCGTCAAGTTCTGGAAGGCGCTATAAGCTGGGCATCCTCATGTATTTCTTCGTGGCCATTGATTGACGCTGCATGGAGGATGGCGCCAGGGCCCTGAGGTATATTGTAAATTAACGAGTCGTGTAGAGCAGGGCACACTTGAATCATGATATTTGACCGTTGGGCATGGGGTTGAAGATAACCGTCAGTTCCAACCTAGAAAGTCACGTACTGGCGATACAAGATCGTATAGTCCAAGCATGGGTTGACCGAGTTATGTTCCATACGGGGCTGCGACGCCGATCGCCGATGTACGGCATGACTGGCTAAATATGATGGCGCATTGACATGTGGGTTTGTTCAGGCGTAGTTGCTTGCTTCCTTCACTGACACTCTAGGTTCCTCCCCACTCGTCTGAATAGAGTATGACTTACCAAAGCTTGACCACTTCCTTGAGGGACGCTACCTCCATAACCCCGGCTACAGGTAGGTTAGCAGCCACGTTTACTCTTGCCTCACCACTTCCCTGCCGCTCCTAGAACACCATGTCACGTCCTCGAGTCACCAAGTTGAGCGTTCTCCGCACCTCCCTGGACCCAACGATCATGATCATGCTGCGGGTCGCTCTGCTAAGTCAAACAACCATTCCCAACCCATCGGTGAGGACGACATTGTAATCGCGTACGTTTCCTAGAGCTGTGCTTTATGGGACTCAAACTTATCATGTATTCTATTAGGGTAATGGGGATTACAAGAGCGGGCAAGAGTTCAGTACGTTGTTGGTGCGAGACCCTACGCCCCACACTGAGCCGTTGATAGTTCATCAACAAGGCGGCTGGGAGGACGGAGATCGTGATAACCAACGACTTGGAATCCCAGACGCGAGCGGTACAACCTGTCCGCTGTCTGCATCCTGACGGTCGTCGGAATGTTGTTTTGGTGGATACACCCGGATTCGACGACACATATCTTTCTGACGCTGAGATCCTAAAGATCATAGCTCATTGGCTGAAAGAGACGTGAGTGGAATCGAGAGTGTGGTCGAGCTTCGCTTGACTCAACATCTGCAGGTACCAAAACAATATCAAGCTTTCTGGCCTTCTTTACCTCCACCGCATCACAGACGTCAGGATGGCCGGAACCCCTCTAAGGCATCTTTCCATATTCAAAGAGCTATGTGGCGAAAATAACCTGAAGAACATTGTGCTTGTTACGACGATGTGGGACGAAGTTGGCGAATCAATTAGTTCCAGGAGGGAAGAAGAGCTTCTCTCGGTCTTCTGGAAGGATATGTTACGCCTTGGCTCGCCTACTCGTCGTTTTCAAGGCACCCTTGAATCAGCTTGGGAGATCATAGATTGTCTGGAGAGGTCTGGCCAGAGGCGCACACCACTTAAAATTCAGCAGGAAATGGTTGATCGCGGATTGCAGCTTCATGAGACTACAGCAGCAAAAACCTTGCTCCGATCCCTCACCCAGCTTGCAGGAGAAGCCAAAAGGGTCTGGACAAAGCTACGTAACAAGAGTCGTCGGAGAATCCACCCAAGGGACTTAACTTCCTAAATTCTCTGGGGCATTTCTGACTTTTGCGCCGATGGAGATGCACAGAAAATGCACAGCCATCCGCACTTCCACTAATCAATCCTCCTGGTCACGGATCCCATGATTTCGACTACCACCTGTAACCTGGAAGTCCTGGTAGCCAGGACAAGTTGGGCCATTACTATTGTGTTCGTGATATATGCTATTTATGCTGTACGCATATAACTTTTTTGGCAAGCATTATCGATTTGGCACTTCTGTTCTGCCTCCGTCACCACGTCTGCGTCTGCACGTCAATGATGCAGACAGAAGCTTTCTGTCAATTTTAGACAAGTGTAGGTTGTACCTGGACGAGCAGCCGCAGTGTCGTTGCCATCTTTACATTTACATTTGCTTTATTGGTGGATGTCGGCGGGACGGTTGAGCAAGATGTCGATCGTCGGTGACGACGAAGGAGGCGTCGATCCGGAAGAGTGACGCAGGCGGGTGGGCGAGCCAGGGTTGCTGTAGGGGTTGGGGAAGACCATCGTGGTGGTGGTGATGGTGCGTGAAACGAAGAGAGAGCGCTGTGCACGCAGCACGGGGCCACTATACGATTCCCTGCATGCAGGCACACTGAGTGGCCCGATCCTGGGTGTGGCTGCGCATGCGTCGTCGAGATGCTGGTGTGCGGTCATTTGGACGGGAGACATCGCCGGGCTATATTCAGTACATACCACGGAGACTCGACATGCATGTGTGTGCCAGTGCATCTTCTCACGTATTTCGACATCGCTGTTCACGTCAGTCAACGTTTCAACGCTCGTATCAAGGAAAGCCCCGGCAACTCTTGTGACCCTCCGACCTCGACGTGCATAGCAGCATGCCACAGCCTGATCAATGTCCTTTTCAGGAACGTTGCGATAAACCGTTGTGGAAAATGTTGGAGCAAAACGAATTGTATACCCATCGAAATGTCTAACTGTACAATATCGCCTTGCTTACAGGGCCAGCCCATCTCGAACTTTAGACAGGAACACAAAAATAAGGGCACTGAACTTCTCAGATTGATGCAAAGAAACCGAAATCATGAGAGGTTTTTACGGGGTACGTGGGGAACTAAGCTTTCGGTCAATGGAACTCAACAGCTTTCTGTAAAACGTAGCATCCCATCAGAATCACAGAACATGACAACGAGCTAGACTTACTACATGGTATCTTTCTCCACAGACAAACACGCCTGGTCGGTGGGATCTTCATTTCCTTTAACTCCTCGGATGTCTTCTTTGCCTGCGCCTGCGTTTTATCGCGACTCTCCTGCAGAACCTTGACCGAATTTGGGTCGTTCTGCAATTCTACCTCTCCCTCGAGCCCCTTCAGCGTCTTCTTCTGCTCCGCCAGGTCCTTCTGGAGCTTATAGATAAACTTGGCGGCCTCAGTCTCGTTCAAGCGCTCCCGCTGTTCGACGAGCTCTTCTTGCAGGAGAAGCGGGTCGCAGTCACTCCCCATCCAGAGAAGATCCTCTACGATATCCCACGCAGAAGAGGATGAATTGTAGAACCGTCTAGCAAAAGCGCCTCCAGCTATTAGATCCCGCCAAAACTTGGATATGAGCTGGGTCTCCCTTTGTGCTGCCATATATTGATCCCTCGCTTGGTCCCACATGGTCGTAACCAGACGCGTTCGGGGTAGGGATGTGTCGCCGCAAAGCTGACGCAACATCTCGAGGCTCCTGAGAGTAGAACCGGACATGGAGTTGTTGGTGATCCTATGGAAGTAGATTATCCCAGCAATTTTGAGCGTGGTCCCATCTGGATACCTTTGGGTGCGTCAAAAGGGGGTTACAAACAACCGGACATAGTATACTTCTGCGTAAGCCAGTCGGCAATTAGCTTCAAGGTCTCGTAATCCTTCCGATGCGTATTATCGAAGCCGGGGGTGTCGACTAACACAACACGGAGGGGAGGATGGTACGAGATAGAGATAGGGTATGGAGTGACATGCTGGGTGTCGGACACGAGGCCACCCGCCTCTCGCCGTTCTGGATTCCCAGCGAGTTTGTTGATGAACTGATCGGTCCTAACCTGAGAATTCGGCGTCAAGTGTGTTAGTGCAAAGACACTCACATTAGTCTTCCCGGTTCCCGTTAGCCCCATAACACTGTTTTACAGAACTGCTTCAGTACTGACGATAAACATGGAAGAGGATACCCACACAATAACATAGTCAGATGGGTCTGGATTGAATTGGTCATTGGATGACATGCTTTAGGGCAGAGTTAAACCGACTGAGTGATTATCACAACCAACCAGAAGTGTGCACGGTAGCCTCAACTTACGATCTCACTTCGCCCTCTCTGCATAGTCTGGTGACCACCTCGGTTTGCCTCGTGCAACCTCCTCTTTTAGACGGGCTGGTCACCAGACTACTCTCTGCACGCGAAATCTCATTAATTGACAACACGTGGACAACACGCTCAGAGTCTCGTCCAGTCTAAGACCGTAAATCTACACGCCAGAATGCAAAAATTGTTCCGTTGTACTATGCATACCTTCAAGGCGACGACAATATCTCACCGGCAATCCTTTCCCAACGATGGTACTCACACTATATCGACTTTGCAGCCAAGATCTACCATCAATTCAGCCACCACCGCCCATCGAAACGAGCAAGATCACGCAATTAATAAGGCGGAAATTAGTTGTGGCGTGCTGCTATGAACGTCGGAGGGACATCGTATCATTCATACCGCTGATATGAGCCTCGACCGACTTGAACGTTTGAACAGCGATGTCGAAATCGTTGCAATACGTGAGAAGCCCTAATATCAGATCAGGCTGAATATAGCCGCCGAAGAGAAAGAACACGCCCGCCAGCAAACCAGCGACGCTCCCGTCCAATGACCGCACGCCGCCTATATAAGGCGTTTTATATGCTCTTATACAAAATATATTTCTTGCAGGGGAATGTAAGAAATCTGTGATTCTCGTGATGCTTAGCTCAAAAATTCTGAAGCCTGCGTACGGAACCTGCGCCGAGCCATCGTAAGACACTCAAGCTTATAGTATTTTATGAAACGAAAACATAGAATGAAAACATAAACATAGAATGAACACGCAAACAGAAAGGACAGCGAAATCAACCTTTTGTCCAGACTAGCCCGCCATACAAAACCGGGGTCGTTTTCAATTCTGAACCACCTATTGAACGCTCTCTTGGGCTGGCCTTCCGACGACTCTTGTACACAGCTTTGTCCAGAACTTCTTAAGGAAACGGAGTAAGGGACTGGATCTCTCCAAGTCCAAACAACTGATGATTTCCCAAGCTGATTTGCGTGTGCCTTGAAAACGATGAGTGCGCGAGCCGAAGCGTATCATATCCTTCCAGAAGACCGAGAGAAGCTCTTTTTCCCTCCTGGAACCAGCCGATTCTTCAACTTCGTCCCACATCGTTGTAACGAGGACAACATTCTTCAGGTTATTTTCCCCACACAGCTCTTTTAATACGGGAAGATGCTGGAACGAGGCTCCTGCCATCCTGTCGTCTGTGATCCGATGGAAGTAAAGAAGACCAGAGAGCTTGATTTTATTCTGGTATCTGTAAATGTGGAGTCAGTCAACGCTCGACCACTCTCAGCCTACTCACGTCTCCTTCAGCCAATCAGCTAACAAATGTAAGATCTCATCGTCAGAAAGATTTGGGTTGTCGAATCCGGCTGTATCCACCAAGACAACATTCCCACGACCGTCAGGACGGAGACACCGGACAAGATGTACTGCTTGTGTCTGGGAATTCAACAAGTCGTTGCCTACCACGGCCTCCGTCCTCCCAGCCGCCTTGTTGATGAACTATGGATATCCTTAGCATCGGATGCAGAGTCTCGCACCGATAGCTTACTGAACTCCTATCCGCCCTTGTGATTCCCATTACCCTGATTGAATCGTAGGATAAGTCTGGGCCATATTAAGCGTAACTTCAGGAGAACATACGCGATTACTATGTCATTTGCGTCGATAGAACTACTTGACTGGGCGCCACGAACTGCAAGATTATCTGGAACACTGGGTCCGGGGTGGCTCGGAGGATCTTGGTGACTCAAGGACGTGGCATGGGATGTTTCACCCTCTCCTGCAGGGTCGTTGAGATGGAAGGTTTTTGCTGCTGTTGTCTCATGAAACTGCAACCCGCAATCAACCATTTCCCGCTGAATTTCAAGTGGTGTGCGCTCCTGGTCAGATCTCTCCAAGTCCAAACAACTGATGATCTCCCAAGCTGATTTGCGTGTGCGTTGAAAACGACGGGTGCACGAGCCGAGGCGTATCATATCCCCCCAGAAGACCGAGAGAAGCTCTTCTTCCCTCCTGGAACCAGTCGATTCTTCAACTTCGCCCCACATCGTTGTAACGAGGACAACATTCTTCAAGTTATTTTCCCCACACAGCGTTTTGAATACGGAAAGATCCCTTCGAGGGGTTCCTGCCATCCTGTTGTCTGAGATCCGATGGAGGTAAAGAAGACCAGAAAGCTTGATTTTTTTCTGGTATCTGTAAATGTTGAGTCAGCCAACGCTCGACCACTCTCAGCCTACTCACGTCTCCTTCAGCCAATCAGCTAACAACTCTAAGATCTCATGATCAGAAAGACTTGGGTTGTCAAATCCGGGTGTATCCACCAAGACAACATCTCGACGACCGTCAGGATTGAAGCACCGAAAATGTTGTACCACTTCCGTCTGGGATTCCAAGTCATTGCCTACCACAGCCTCCGCCCCCCCAGCCGCCATGTTGATGAACTATGGACGTCCTTAGCATCGGATGCAGAGTCTCCCATTGATAACTCACTGAACTCTTGCCTACCCTTGTGATTCCCATTACCCTAATGGAATGCATGGTAAGTCTGAAATATGTAGACCGCAATTTCAGGGACACTTGCAAGATTACTATGTCGCCCACGTTGATGGAACTCTGGGCATCGCGAGCTGCAGCATTGTCTGGAACGCCGGATTCAGGGTGGTTCGGAGAATGCTGGTGACTCGAGGACGTGACAGGTGATGTTTGGAGCGGCGGGGAAGTGGTCAAGCTTTGGTCAGAAACCATGACGAAGGAGGACTACGTCGAGTGAGGGCAGCAACCGACCAACAACCGACCAGCAACCGACCAACCATTTTTACAGATGCCTCTGGCGCTTCGCTCGTACCTCAGAGCGGCAAAAGATCACAGTAGGTTCAAACTCCGAACAAAGGACTTGACTCAGCGAGGCTTTTGAGCGGTACCGTAATGAGGCCTAGGCATAGACTGGTGGCCAGTCCGTCCAAAAGAGGTTGCGCAAGGCATAAAACTACGGTGTGGGCTCGAATGGGTGAGCTGGAGCGCTGAGTAAAGGAACGGGAGGCGAGTACGTACCGAACCTGCGCACAATCGGGACCAACTTCGTCAAGGGTGAAATATGCTATACGGCGCTCGCGCGCATCATATCACTCAGCCCGTCCTACACCTCGAACCCCTACATTCTCGCTGCTTCACTCACCGACCCAAACCGTTGGCCAGAGCTCGAGCCCACCCACACATGGGTCTCTGGCGTATTCGGTCACTGTGAACATATTATACTTTTGACTTCATTACGTCCAGAACGTCACTCGATCATTTCAACTACTCGGGAGGATAGTGACCTCATTGCCTGGACAACCTCCTTTGAGCATCGACAGGCTGTACGTGCTCTCGTGCTCCACGTCTCGACGCGATCCTTGTGTCAGATCTTGGTATACTTCAACTTTTAATTCATTTGTAGAAGGGGGAAAAATACTTCAAGGTCTCATCATCGTCAAGTCGAACGTACACCTGAGTACGATCTCCCGACGCCTGCGAGTAAGCCCATCCTGGCCTTCACGTTTCCCGTGTGGACCAAAGCCGCGTCCTAGCTTCCGCCGCACGCTGCATCCGACGCGATGCTCGACGCTGCGTTTGCAGACAAGGAACCGCCTCTCGCCGTCAACTTGGGGTGCAACCTATTGGCGAAACAGCTTATCAAAAGTACCTGACGTCATCGGCGCTTCCACTGAACCTATTTAACCAATGGGTCACACGATTGAACGCGTGCGCGACCCGTGGATATGCACGAGGCCAATATCAGACGCGTGGTGAGTTTGTCCATCAGAAACAGTCCTTTTTTGAAAGATGTCCGACTTGTGGCCACCGCTGACGAAGTCTCTATTTTTGTTCCGTCCCACTTTTTTCTGACGACGACGGGCGGGCAGCCAACCATCAGATTGCTTCATTTCATGCGCGCATTGGCGGAGGGCGACGAAGCTGTAGGATACGAGGCGCCTGACGTGATCGAGGAAGCGGTTGGATTTCCGAGGTTTGTGATGGAGGTGGAGCAGCGGTGAGCAAGACGATGCAAGGGCTCGAGCCAATCTCGGGTGTTGATGCGGCGCTCGGTTGGCATATTCTCCGAAGACGTGCGAAACGCAGACACGTTGGTGGCTGCGAGACATGCCTTGCAATGGGGGAGCCAACGTCGACTTGTTTGGGCAAGTACACGAGGTGCCCATGTGTTTCAAGCGCGTGGTGAAGGATATGAATGGCTTTTCGTTATTTGTTTTGGAAAAGGGTCCATGTTCTCAACAATGTACAGTGCGCTGATGGCGAGTTACAATCTGTAGCATATGTCTAGGAGAGCCAGTTTCGTCTCGAGATCCGGAGACCGGATCCGTTTGTTGGGAACGAGTGATGCGGACCGGACGGGAAGGTATAGATCGGATTGGACAGTTGTGTCTGTCTTGTTCGCAAGGACCGAGCGAAACGAGACGAGGATGCAGATCAGTGCCACTTGGTGACATTCGGATCCATTCCACGGATATTTTTTTCTTCTTCAAAGACGACCGACTGGCTGTGTGTTGCATTTCATGACTGGGTGAACGAGCAGAAGAAGAAGAGGTCATCGTCGGAGGTTGAGATGAAGAATCCAGTGCAGCGGCACGTGTACGATGGCTCGTTTCTAATCAGTTTTTTTATAATGGGCATGGTCCATCCGTGTACTATATCGTCCTCGGACGTACTCTCCTTTTCTTCCTCGAGCTTCGTCTTGAAATACCCACATCC